>JAPYYW010001752.1:0-27570 GCA_030522545.1 Cremastinae sp. A BG-2022a | reverse complement strand
GCATTAAACGAAATTGTATGAAGTATACGCTTACAATAATTGTAAAACATCAATTCAAACATGTTGAAACGGAAAAAGCGGCCGCGTTGCTGCTCGTATAGAAAAAGAATCCAATTTGCAATTCTTTGGAAGAAAAGTATAAAACTAAAACTATAAAGAAATGTAGTAAAAAGTTTCGAAAATTTGTTGTCTTATTTTCTGTGAAATCGAATAAAACAATATATAATTAAAGAAAATAATAATTTAGATCGCTCGTACGAATGTTGCACGCACGTGACGAATTTAAATTTGTCATTTCCGGCGTGACGAGGGAGAAAGCATTTTCGTCTGGGTATCGTAAAAACGCGAGAGTCTCGCCGGTTTCGAGGCTGGCCGCGTTTCACGCGATACGTGCGTGAATATCGAAGAAATAACGAGGGCGCGAAGGAAAATAAGTATAAAAGGTGTACATTATCGCCGCGAAGGGTTGCGCAGTGATTCCGAGCGAAAGAAAAGATGAAAAGTATAGGAGGTCTCGCGAGAAACGAGACGTCGATGGACGAGTCGACGTGAGACACGTATAAATATAGAAAAACGCAGTTGTGTCCATACGCGTATATATTCATCCGCGGAGACGCCGGAAATGAGCAGCTGCACGTTGCTCCGCCGTTCGTTACGGAGCGAGCGTGTGAGAATGTAAAAAATTACGAGCCAAGTACACCGTCGGAGCTTTTTGATCGACAAAGAAAAAAAAAATATTCGAAAATTATACACGAGATTGTTAAATTAAACGTGTTGAGATAATCATTAAATCACGTGTAGGGGAATTTAAAAAATAAAATCGTTCAAAGAATGTTTTAACTGAATACAGAAAAATGTTCAATCTAAACTGAATGATACAATAAAGTGGAAGCTTTTCAGTTTTACAGAGAAAAAAAACTTTAATAAAATTATTCAATATAGAGAATGAAATTGTAGATAATTAATAATATTATATGTAAATTTGTAATTATATAAATAATTAATTTCTATCAATGACAACTATATTAATATTTTAATACTGCAAAATATATCTCTATATAACTGCAGTAAATAACACGTTTAACCAAAAGTAACCAAAAGTTGTGAAAAAATATAATCAAATTGACTTGAACGACATTCTTAACAAGATATTTCCATAGATTTTAAGCTTATTGTCCATGGGGCAACCAAGGCAAATAAATGACATCGAACCTTTTTCTCGTGTCACACTCCATTATGGTAAAAGATAATCTAGTGCGATTTTCTCTCAGAGTATTTACATGGAAGGATGAATAAGAAAAGGGGATAAAAGCGAGGTCGTTCTGACATAATCGTTGCCCAGCCTATATAAATCCAATATATATCAACTTGTATAAATTTGCGTATAAATACGCGATATTGAGATAGCGTAAATATAAACGTGGTAGAGTGGGGAAGAGGCGAGCCGGTGCGGGACTGGACACGAAGCATCAGGTTGAATTGACACAGATCGCGACATAAACTCGGTCGCGAGGAGACGAGCAAGAGTCTCAGGCAATTGCGTACAAAACACTCGCGGACTAAATTTATATGCGAAAATACGAAAATATGCGCTTTCCTGCGCGGGAGAGAAATTTCGTTAGATAATCGTGAAAAACGTATACGACGTGTATCTCTGGCTCGAGACTCTCCCTGGCGACTTTTTTTTCTCTTTTTTTTCCCCCTCGTTTTTCGTTTTCTCGACTCATTATTCGTCTTTTGCTCTTTCTCTCATATCGCGATCGTCCCTCGGCGCGGTCCAGAGAACAAATTTTACTCATGCTCGCGCTCCCATTTACCGATTTTCCTGGCTGTCATATATATTTTGCAATTCCGTTCCGTTTCTCGTTTATTCCTCCACACGCCTGAGCCGGCCACGCGGGTGGAACGCCGTCTTTTATATATATTGCCGCGCGACTATTCGAGATTTCTACATTCTACGGAGAGGGAATCGCGTTTCGTTCTGGCAGCGATTCTCTCGGAACCCAGAAAAAGTCCCGAGAATTTCCGTCCACGCGCTCGCAACCACCTTTCCTATATTTAGGTCGCGGGGAAACTCCTATTTTTCATTTTTCCATTTATCAAAAAAAAAAGAAAACAATGATATACACACAACTATATCTTCTAATTTCTCAAATCAGAGCAATAAAAGTAATATTTATAATTATTTTTTTTTTAATTTCGTAACGATCAATGAAATTATTTTTAATTATTTATATATTTTTAAATTATTGATACATTTATATATATATTTTTTATCAAATATTATTTTATATATATTTTGTATCAAAATCATTATTATTTTTTTTCATGTGAAAAAAATTATATAAGTGTTCAACAAAATGTATGTCCGTCCCTTTCGCAGCGATAAAATCGATGTGTAATTCGAGCATAATTTATACCCTATAAAATAATAAAAGGAAGAAGAGTAAATGGTGGGTAATGTCGGATATAAAGTGTCATCGGCGATGCTGGGACGTGAAAAAACAGGGAGAATTATTATCCGACCGGTTTCACCGTTCTTTTCGAAACGTGTCTCGGGACAGGTGAAATGCACCGACCGTGAAACCGATCCGATTGTGTATGTACGAGCGCGCGTAAGTTTCCCGGGTCAAATCGGCCAGCTTCACGGTACGGGGGAATTTGACGAGGGGTGCGAGCCCGACGCGTGTACGTACGAAGGAATGACTTTTCGTCCATAGAGGCAACAGGGACAAAAAAAAATAAGGGGATCGACCAAAGGAGCCTCACGAATTCTTGAGTGAGAAAGAAAAAGAGAAAAAAATAAATATAAAGTGTACGACAAGGAAAGAATAAATAAAAGTGTGCGTATTTGAGAGAGAGAGAGAATGAAAAAAGATGAGAATTTTGGTCGCAGGTTACTCAAAGGGGAGCGAGAACTCGATTTCCTCCCCTCGCTTTTATATTACTGCCTCGCTCTCCCCCATTCGAACACACGTGCAGTCCCTCAGGTGCATCGACGAACAGGTTTCATTCATTCTGCCGGGGAAGCGTCAAAAAGGGGATAGGAAAAAACGAGGTGGAAAAAAAATAGAAAATATTTTACTTGTATCAAGGATCCTGTGTCAAAAATCGAAAATTATGTGAAATATTTGAAAATTTTATATATTGTGGAGTGACGTCTCTAAAATTTAGTACGGACATTCTACGACAATATGGAAACTCGTCTCTGCGAAATAATATTTTTTATAATTGGATGTGGTTTTTTGAAAAATGATAAATAAATGGATAAAAATATTTACTATTCGCCCTTCAGATGTTTTTTATTGTGATTTCAAGATCTCATTCGAATTAGACCTGTTTTAAACTGTAAAAATTACTATATATGTCTACGTCAAAATACCTAACACTGTGAAAATTCGAGAAAAGTGTCGCTGAACGACGCAATCTTTAGTAAAATTGGGATTTCCTTCGGGAGGAGAGGGAGAAAGGTCGAGGAACCAGAGAAACGAACCCACGTGTCCCGGAGAGGCCAGGTTCTCCGTCGAGACGTAAATATACCTGGACCGGCCAGCAAACTTTTCCCACGACACGAGGGAAAACAAAATTTTCGTCTTTTCCTTTTTACGCACACGAATTTCCCTACGGATGAAAATAAAGGTTTTTCGAGAGGAGAAAGAAGAAAATTTTCTCCTTTGCTCGAAATTCGTTTCTTCGAGAATCTTTATTTTCAGACACAATAAGAAACTTTTATTTTTTTCCTTAATGCACGTACGTAAATTTCCCCAAGTATGAAAATAAAGATTTTTCGAGAAAAAAATAAAAAGCAATTTCTTACTCGAAATTCATCAGTCGAAAAATGTTTATGTATACAATAAAAAGAATCCAATACTTATTTATCCAAAAAAAAATTAGTGATTATCGTGATTTAAATGTAAGTTTTCTAATAATTTTGAAATACATAATTAAAATAATATTTGAATAATATGATTTTAAAAAATAAAAGAAAATTTGTGTGTATATATCAACAAACGTGATTACGTATAAATATGTGTTTATTGATTTCAAAGTTTATTGAGATGTGCATTCGGGAAAGATTACTGTATCGGCCTCTTTCATGTAGACACGTTGTTAAAGATTGGCTACTGGTGTTTGCGTTGCGCAAACATATCAAAGATAAATTCTTAATCTCGAGTGATCATACACTCCAGCGTCTATATACCAATCGAGAGTCAATTTTCCAAGTTGAGAGAAAAAAAAGTGAAAAGATAAAGCAAAATGAACATAATCAGAATTGTAGTAAAATTTCTTTTACTTCCTTCAAACAAAAACGAGACATTATTATACCTCAAACATTTTTTATTAAACTCTATATTCAAAAATGGTGATTTTTTTTGTGAAAGAAAATGAAAAAATGCATCAATGCAAAATCTATATGAAAATGCATAAACATATCGTAAAGTTTCCGATGGAAATTATTGAAAAATCTCTCGAATGGGACCACCAAGGATGAGTTGAAAAAGAAAAGAAAACGCAAAGTGACAAATGGAATGGCCGTGTTGCGCTTTATGTTCGTCGCAATCGGTATACACGCGAGAGGATTTTTACAGTTATCGACTAATGCTTACAGCGACGAAGAAACGCTTCTACGATATAGGCGGAAGTTCCTTTGACTCCGTTCAACGACTCTCAAACGCATAAAGGGGAGAGACACTTCGAACCTTGAATATAGAAAAACGATGGAGCTTCCTACGCACGGATTGCGTTATTTTTATGAAATTTCGTTCCCCCGGCATTTACAAATCGTCACATTACTTTAAAAGTATTTTTAAAACTATATTTTTGTGTATAAAAAAAGTTACTTATTATTATACTCTAATAATTTGAAAATCGTTGCTAGTTTTCCTTTTTTTTTAATTCATCAAAGTATAGTTAAATGGAGATGTATTTTCCTGTCCTTATTTTCTCATCCATCTTGAACGTCATTTATGTTTCTTCGGATCGAAAGTAGTTTTTTTTTCATCCTCCGTAAAGAAATCGGAAACCAAATAGGGCTCGGCCAGTTCTCGGCTCCATAACCACGTGGGTGCGTGTCTTTCCATTTTTCCTCTCTCGTATCGAGTTAACACATTTCATTTCGAGCCTGGCACATGCTGGCGTTTTAATGTTTCGTACTTTATATGGTGGTACATTTTTTATTCACTATTTTTTTACGTTGTGAAACCGAGAGTATACCGACACGTCTCGACAGTTCTTCGTAAATTATAATTAAAAAAAAAAACATTTCAAAACCGTTTTCTGTATTTAGTGAACATAAATTATATAAATTAAAAATGTTTGAGAGACGAGAAGAAATGTCAAAACTATTCTTTCAAAGGTGACGTAAAAATAAAATGTAAACGTTATAAACTTATGTATACAAAGTAAAAGAATTGATAAGAACAATTCTGCGACAACTATTGATAAATTAAATTAATATTATTAAAAATTAAAATGTACGATGATAAAAATTGAATGAAAAAATATCAAAAAAAAATAGCAGAGTGAATAAGAGGGAAAAGAAAAATAAATGTATGGTGTTTAAGTACACAATAATTCGAAAAATCATGAAAATTTTGAATAAAACGTTTAGAGAGCAATTAGGGAAAAACGGAGGCGTATATAAGTTTTGTCGAAAACGTTGATTTTCTTGTGATTTTATTCTCATCCGTTTTTTCTGAACGTCTTGGCTTAATGGGGGTTCTTCGCCCCACGGATCCGCTTCTCTGAGGTTGTATGGATTCTCGGTTGCTCGCGCTCGGCGAAGTAAAAGATGAGCACCGAAGATAGAATTTTTGGGCGTGTCCCTGCGGCTACTCGCGCTCTGGGGGAGCGTGAAGTGTCTGGTGTGGGCTCCGGCAACGAGCTCTCCGGGACCCTTGACTCTTTTCATTTCTCTCGCTCATCCTCTCCTCTCTCCCCGACGTGTTTCGACGAGGACTCATCGGACAATTCCACAACGATGCAACCGGGCAACGACGACGATACGGAACTCATCGTGCGTCGATGACCGATTTTCGATATTAAATTCTTCACTGTTTTTCGTTTGACTTTTCGAAAAAAAATTCAGTGGATTAAATTAATTTATTTTTTTTCAAGATAATTTGTTGATAGTTTGCATTGGTGCTCTTTATTGATATTGTTTGTTAGAGATGTCAGAAATTGAAGATATGTTACATATTCCAGAAATCGAGATATTTATTTTATCGAAGATCATAACTTTTTATATAAAATAGCAAAATTTTCGATTTTTACGAATTAATATCTTGATTTTCAAAAGTAAAATAATATTGAAACTTGGATACAAAATAATACAAAATAAATTTTCCATAGATAACGAAAATAATTATTATTCTGGGCGAAATTCAAGAATTCATATTGAATAAGCCAAAAAATGGACTTTTGGATAAGTTTTTTCAATTTTTCAATATGAATTCTTGAATTGTGCCCGCAGGAAATTTTGCGATCAAATATCCTCTATTTAAAGACAAAAACATGAAGCTTATAATCAATTTATCGTAATAGAGAGTCGCAAAATATCAATTCAAAAACATGTCGCGTTGTTGCTCGTAAATATAAAAAAAAGATGCATCGAGAAAAAATGAATTCTTCGTCATTTTTCGCATAATTTGCGAAATAAAATAAATAAAAAATCAAAATAAAAGGACGAAAAGGATGAAAATCGGGCGATGCATCGAGAAAATCACGAGTACGAGATGCGAGCGAAAAAAGAGTGAAATACTCTCGGAGAAGAGATTCCTTTCACCTCCCACTACACGTCGAGGGAGAACGGCCAGAGGGAACGAGCGCGAGAGAAAAAGAGAATCGAGAAAGGCGCACGCTTCGCGAGTATGCGGCTGCTGAATGCGGCACGAGCTCGAGGAACCACGCGCGAGATAAATTTTACACCGTTACCAATACACGATTATTCATACGCGTACCTCGTACATTTACTTCAATTTCTTTTCTTGCACACGAAGAAATAAAAGTGTAGCTACATTTTCAGAGATCTTACGGTAATAATTGCCAAAAAAAAAGATAATGTTTCAACTTTCCAAATAATATACATTATTAAGAGAAAAATTAGCAAAAATACTGAAATTTTAACGAAATTTATAGTGAAATCTGCGAAAAATGTATTTGTATGATCAAATTCACTGTATTAAAAATTTAATGGTTGTATTTATTGCAATATAAAATTATTAGTATAATATTTTTTTAATAATTCTTTTTTTAATCTTTTATGAATTTATTTAGCGAGTGAGTAGGAAATACTTTTACTTTCATTCTATATAATTTTTCTGCAATATATAAACTTTGTGTATAGTTTACAATTTGACAGATGGTTAATATTACAATTTTTTTTCTATTTGTTGTCGATTTTTCAAAAAAATGTAAAGAAAAAAATAGTATGCAATTATGAAAATATGCATTTTTTGAGACCCAACGTGTATATTGTTTTCTCGTCTGTTTTGAATTTGGGTAAGCGTCTCGGGATAGGAGAGGTCGTTGAACCGAAAATCGTGAGAATTCGAGAAAAGGCGAACCGATGTATCGGCAGCCGAATTATTTTCGCGCCGAAGAGAGAAAAGAGAGAGAGAGAGAAAATGTATAGGAATAATATACATGAAGTGAGGTACAAATGCGCGCGTGTGCGAATAAGTCTGGGGGATCGCTGCGAGGACGAGAGCGGCGAAGAAGTGGCGAGGGGAAGGGGTCAGTCCGGTCATCGGCCCCCGCGAATACGCGAAGACGAATCGTCTCTCGCTAGCGCGAATTTTATCCCATTTTGGGATGAGAATCCTTCCACCAAAACAATAATTTGCGAAAAAGTATACGCACGCGAAAAGAACTTCTCACGAGAGACCATTGAAAATTCGCGCATTAATAATATACGAATTTATTAAAATTACTGTATAAAATATATATGAGAATGGAAAATCAAGTTAAAAAAGTAACGAAAAAAATAATTAAAAATATATCGATAGATATTCATATACTTTCACCCAATAAAAGATTTTTCTTAATATTTTTTCTTCGAGTTGAGTTATTCATGAAGAAAATAAATTATTACAAATTGATTTAAGAAAAACATATCCTCTATAAAAATATTTTGTAACATTTTTTATTACTATTTTTTTTTTGCAAAATTAAAGGAAACTTCTTTGATGTTCTTTAAAAAGTTACACGAAATTTTAAGAAGTTTATTCATTATCTGTAAAAGTGAAGATATTTTTGTATACAGAAAAAAATTTCGAAAATTGAGATCTTTCTGCACCGAAAAGTGCAAAGGAATAATAAAAAAATATTTACGAAATAGAAACGTGGGGAATAAAAAAATAAATAAAGGTAGATTTTTATACCGAAAGAAGAATAAAGCAAAAAGTCTTTTTTCTCCCTTCGATTGCGCAACGTGAGACGCAAAAAAATCCGAGAATTCTTTCGCCGTGTGGGCCGAAGATTGATCAAACGTGCGCAATTCGTACGTAAAATGGCACCGAGAATGAGGAACGGGACGAGGACGCTCGGTGCAGTCGCGAACGCGCGTAGGCATTTCCTTATTTAGAAATCGGCAGAAGTAGACTCTGAATGTTCTTTTTTTTCTGTTGTCCCCAGCGAACGCGACACTGCGAAACAGAAAAATCGATCGACAAAAAATGTGCGAAATTAACGTCATTTTCAACACGATTCGTTGCAATACAATTTTCCGTTGGGTGCATGGGAGAAAGAAGAAAACTTTCGCTCCGATCGCACAGAAAACTGCGAATAATCGCCCAATTTTTATCCACGATCGTAAATTCGTTTACGAGCTAAATTTATTTTCCTACTCCGCACTCGAGCGGGCCAGTCCCCAGAAAAATTCTATAACGAGTGAATTGCTCGCGAAACGGTACACGAAGATAATTTTATACGAAAAATTACTATTTTTTCCTTTTGTGATGAAAGTTTGAAAAAATTTATGCAAAACGTATCAATTCTGATCATTTTTATAATTAAATTAATTGCAATATTTTGTATGAAAAATCTTTAGATGTTTTTTAAACTGTACAAAAAAACACATAAGTCCAATCTCATAAAATGTTCTCTACGTTTTGATTTTCATGTTTTTCTCACTCGCTACGAAATAAGTTTGTCTAAAAGGATTTCGACGTCGAATGGACGTGCACGCGACTCGCAAAAGAGGCTGGCGTCGATTTCGAGCCGTAAGTGGCATAGGATCGGAGAGATCGGCATTAAATCGCAATTGCGAGGAATTGAGCGGTCAATCGGAAGGAATGATATTGTGCCAGTTATTTTACGGCTGTGCGTCTTCGAGCGGCCATTGATTTTTTATCGTTCGACGTTCATTTCTCCGGCGTTTCTAGGAGAACAATAAAATTCGAGAGAAAAGTGGGGGTGGGGGAGGAGGGGGAGAGAAAGAAAGGCTTGGGACAAAAGCTCGGGGACGAAGTGTACGGCAAGTTATAAAGAGAGATAGAGAAAAGTGATGAAGAAGAAGCAAGAATTCATTCAGCCTCGTTAATATTAATTTCAGGCTTTGCCTGGCTGGGTTCAAGAAGGTTGTGTGCCGGCGATGTACGTGCACGGAATACGAGACTCGCACGATCTCGATTACGTGTAACGAGTACATTATTGTATTCCCTCTGGCACACGTATATACGTACACAGAGCCACGAATTATTGTTCCTCGGACCAAAAGAAGCGAACAAATATAAGCATCGATGCCTCTTCCCAGAATCAATAAGTCACTAACGAAAATTTTCACTTATTCTCATCCTTTACCTTCTTCAATCCCATGGGATAGTTCTATCACACCCTCATAATGAAAAAAATATATGTTTAATTTTACTGCAAACTGTCAACAATGTTTCGATAAAATAACCATCGATAAATCTATAAAATATAAATCTATATAAAAATAAACTCTCGATAAATACTGCGTCCAACTTTAAAGATTGTTTTTACTTTTTTATTCATGATTTTTAAAAAAATGTTGATTAATTTCAAAATTTTTACGAATGAGGACAAAATTGGAGATAAAATTGACAGGTTATATTGAAGAAAAAAAAACGATAGGAGTCGAAGATGACGAGTACTTAAGGGAGGAGAAGGAAGGGAGGACAAATTTATTTGAGGTTACAGTTGCACGAGTTTGTTGTGTACAAAAGAGAGAGCGAGAAATTCGGAGCAACGATGTTCACCGCCTACTCGCCGGAATCCATTCAAGCCTTCCTACATATTGTTAGCGAGAAAGCAGCTCGGAAGGCACGAGAGGATGTAGAATAAGAAGGAACGAAAGAGGAGGAGGAGGATGAAGATGAAGAAAAAGAAGAAAAAGAAGATGGAGCGGAGTATCATCTCGGATAGCCGCTTTCGCCGTATAACCCACATGGATGTATCGGTAAAAAGACGAAGAACGAGAGAGAGGCTGAGACAAAACGAGGACAGAAAAGTACACTTGGGAGAGCGTTCACCAGCTATGTCCTTTTAGGGCAAAACTCGGAGTACCGCGGGCGACGACTCTCCTCGATGCAAGACCACCGCAAACCGCCAAACGAAAACATTATTCAATACATGTACTTTTTGTTTTGTCTAAACAATGATCTTTTAACGTAATTTTTCCAAATTACTACAAACTCATTTTTTAGAGTGGATTTACGAGTACGTATCAGTTCTATCCAATACTTTTTAATGATATTTTAATTGATTTTACATCAATTTCTTGACAACTTTTTTAAAAATAATTAAGATTATTATTATGGCTTGATTTCTTGTAAAATACATATTCTTCGTTAAAATCTTTAAGAATTGCCCTAATAATAAAGACGATTTGTTCGAGAAAAAAATATTGCTGATTTTAATTTTATCATGAATCAAAGAGACAAAAATGTAAATGTTTTTCTTTTATAAAAGTATAAGAACCTGTCCGATCCTAAATTTTTCTGCAACATGACGAAAAGATAGTTCAAAAATTATCGCCATGCAAAAAAATGCACGATAAAAAAGTCAAGAATCTAATTTCCGAATCAAAATGCTACAAATTATCAGCATTTTCGTTATCAACAGAAACTTCTTTATCAAATAACCTATTTATATCGAAAAAAATTTTTTTCAATTTTCAAAATTTCAATAAATTTTTATATTTCATTTTTGATAAAATTTGTATTATTATCGTATTCTTATTTTCTTTAGAAAAATAAGTAAAATAAAATAAAATTTATTGTCGTGATTTAATAGCTTTTTCGTTCGAACTATCCCAAAGATTTTTCGTGTCGAATGTCGGGAGTAATGAAAAGTTGCAGTGATAGGATATTCTCGGGCGTTTATGAGAGAGGATATTGATACAAATATCCATTCGCGATTTGTTATTTTCTTTTTTGAAATCCTAACCTGAAAACTGGTCTGGACGGTGAGCGACGAGAGGGTTTGCTCGAGCGGCGAATGTTTTCAGGCCGGTTAATACTTAATTTAACTGCTGAGATGTTGAGCGCGCGGGTTCTCATGTTGTTCCCTCGAGTTCGCGGGAAAATCGTGCCGTGTGTGTCTGTGTTGGCATGCGCGCCCCTGTGTCCGTGTTTGTCTCTCTCTCTTTCTCTCTTTTTCTCTCTTCCTTTCCAGAGACGAGGGAGACTGTACGGAATATTGCACGATGGCGCGTTTGGTGAAGTAAATGAGAAAATGGTGTCGCCGTAACGCCCACGCCCTATATTTATCCGCGCCAAATGTAATTTTTCTCTTTCTTCGTACACCCGGCTCTTCCCCCTTTCCGTGCTCTTCATTTTTCCCCGGGTATCTCGTTAGAGGTACCTGACGAAACGACGACACACCTTGCGAAATCGCGATAAATTTTCGTTTCTCATCAGCCTTGCTCGCACATTAATGACATTCTAATTAAGAATCCATCGAAATCAGTATTTTTTAAATGTATGCGAATTGAATAAGTTTTTTGGAATAAGTTTTTTTGGTTGCTACAGGTACATAAAAACGATGTGCAGGTATAAAAAAAATTTTGTGCAAAGTATGAAATTTTACTCGATTTAATTCCAGAGTTATAAATCTATAGCCTAGATTTTACGAATTCAATGTCAAGTACTTTTTTCTAGAATTGTATACAGTACGATTATTATTGTTTCATCAATAATTTATCTATTTCACGAGGACTGCTTCATTTATTTTTTTCGTCCCTGAACTTATATTTTTTTATTCTGAATCATTTATAATTAAATTCAATGAAAAAATCCAAATTTTTTGATATTTATTTTCAAAATGAGTAAATGTATATGAATTATTCAAATGAGGCTCATTGAATTATCATATTCTTAATCGTATATTAGTGGTATCGCTAAATTTGCTATCCAGCCTAATTAGCATTGAGGAAAAAACATTTCGAGTGAATTTATAAATTAGTTGATGCAAAAAATTTTCATGTTTATTTATTTACTCAAATAATATTTATTTAAATATTAAATAATAAATAAAAATAAAGTATGTTTATTTAAATAATATTAGTTATCAGAAGTGCGTTCGCAGGTTATAATTTTCAAAGTGAGCTCAACGAAATTGGCAGTTTATCGCAATCGGAGCGATATACACGCAGGACTGAGGTGTACAGCGACTTTGTCGTAGGCTCCGAAGAACCGGCGTCTCGAGCGTATATGATCCACATACGGTATGAAAGGAGAAACGGGAGCGTGGTTGCAGACACGAGAGAGATAAAGCAAAGGCCAAAAAGTACAAATAAAAAAAAAACGAGTATAAAGAGAGAAAAACATATGTGAATAAAAAGCTCGAGAGAAAAAAAATGAGATAAAAGAAACGGAGGCGAATAAAATCCAAAAAAAGCGTGGGAGAGAAAATTTATAGAAAACATTCAACAGAGAAAGATATATGAATTTAAAAAACCATAAAAAGGGACGTATAGATAAAGGGTGTAATGAGAAAGAAACGAGAGATAGATATAAAAATAAAAGAGAGAGAGAGTGCAGTGAAAAAAAAAAGTTTCGTTCGTTCGCTCGAATTCAGCTTCAACCAGAATTCAATCAACCATATCATTGGATACGGGCGGTATATAAAAGCATGCACGCTTGACTCGAGAAAATTAAATTTTATTGTTTCAAAGTATAAAAATCATTCAACCGAATATATGGTTTGAGCCCCAATAATCGAACATATCCAAGAAAATGAACAATGTATAATTTTCATTATATATTAAATATTTGATTTATTTTCTATTCCATAATAAGTGTATTAATTTAATTTTTTTTTTCATTTACAAAAAGAGATCCATTTTCCTCAGTATGCAATTATATTTTCGTTCAATACTATAACACAAGTTGTAAACAAAAATGAAATACCAGAATATAAAATTATTGCACTAGTGATATTATCAAAGAATAAAAATACACTATTTATATATGTACTAAAATTAAAAACGTTTTATATAAAAGTGTATTTAAAATAAATAATGAAGTGTATTAAAAATAATTTATATACAACCGAAAATGTACGTAAAATAAACTACATAAATAATAACACAACCTAATAAGACTGTATACAAATAAACATATAAAATAATACAAAAGTGTACTGAAGGAAAAGACGAGGGAATGACTGAATGAATGAATTAGTCTATAATGCCTTGGAAAGCAATCCGTAGGCAATAAAGTTACAAAAATATGAAGGTTACAGTAAGAAAAATACTTAAAAACAAAACTTCAAAATAATATGAAATATAAACCAAAAAATGTGACAGTAGAATACATATAGAGAAGAGACAGAGAGAGGGAGAGAAAAAAAGAGAGCGATAATGATATCGAGAAGTCGCAGTTTGGATAATGCAAGTTGGATAACTTGTCGGGTTTGTGTCTCGGTGGCGTTGTGCGCGACTTGACGGCGAGTGTGGAGGGAGGATAAGGGTAGAGGGGAAAATAGGGGAGGGGGGGGAGGTGGCGTATATCAAAGCGGCGATGATCCGAGAGGCTCGGAGCGAGAAGGAAGGAAAAGGAGCGAGCATCAGACTCGAGGCTCGGCGGGGACTCTCTCGCGTTCGCGAGAAGGAATGCGGCCGCGCTGGTCGACGCAACGCCGAGAGAGAAAGAGAGAGAGAGAGAGAAAAAAATAGAGAGAGAGAGAAGAGAGGACTCACAAGGCCGGAGAGTGAGGGCAAACGAATGAGCCGCCGGCGCGCATACGAGCAAAAGAGAGAGAGAGAATTTGTACGATCATTGAGTACGCCGAGAGGGACTACGAGGGCTCAGTTACGGGGATAGGACGGGTCGAGGACCGACTCCTGATGCGATATCTTGTCCCTTGGACTCGCATTATTACCTATACGTGGCTCGTTATCGAAAAATCTCGTATACATGATCGTCGATCTATATAATATTCCGAGAACAAAGATTTTTTCGATCTAACGTAAAACGTCACAATGGACATCTTCCAATAATTGGACAATTTTCGCCATATTATTTTTAAGGGGTTTCGATAGCCTTGGCGAAAATAAATGAGAAGTTTTACATTTTAAAAGTATAGGGAATCGAAATTCATTGAGAACACGATGAAAATTTCAAAGAACTTTCTTTGCCACTAAAGATATTTATATAAATTTAGAGAGAAAAAAATCGTCTACATTGTTTTCGAGTTATCAAGTGTTGAAGTTACATTCTTATACACGGAAAGTATACCTATATTGTCTAAAAAATGATATTTCATGGTTCAATTGTTCGGAAAATAATTAGACGAAAATTTTTAAAAAATCGTGTTTACGCATTTCATAGGAAAGAATATCCTCTCCAAATTTGAACGAATTTTAATTATTTCGTTATAACTATCGAAATCCCTTAATATTTGAATTATTTTTTTCTCAATAGAATCGTATGGATTATTTTTCCTGTACGAAGAAAAGTGTATTTTTCTTAACGTTAATTTATTGGAAAAAACTCGCTCAATCTTAGAGACAAGGTCGATTTTCTGTTCAACTATTGGAACATTCTACATATTTAAACGTTTAAATATTTATTTACTAGAAATATTGTTTAAAATTAATACATTGAATGAGTTTTGGGTCGCTAAAATATCAGAAAATGGTTTAGATATGAATTTGACATAGATTTTTTTGTTTGAATATTAAAAAAAAAGATAAAGGGACGTTTACCTTATACACAAAAAAATGTTTGATTACGTATGAATCAATTATATTTAATAGAATATTTAATAGATTTTATTGGAATTCTGCATTAGAAGTGTCGAATTTTACATATAGTAATTTTGGTTATAAAATAAATACTCCGAAATTTCCGAAAATTTGCTACTATTGAAATTCTTACATTTTGTATCTTTTGTAGATAAAATCTCCGAAATTACCGAAAAAGTATTGCCACCCTAAAATTCATAATAATTTCTATCTCTTGTATAGAAAATCTCCAAAATATTCAAAAATTTGCGAGCCTAAAAAATGCTTAGTAATTTGTCGATTAAAACGGTCTCCGTGTGAAAAGTAAATAAGTACATGATCGAGTGACCGAAAAATTGAACGAAACTTTTTCGTCGACTCGAGAGGAGGCTGTTTGTCACGGTAGAACGTATTCGAGCAGCGATTTAATAATTAATGAGTATTTGTGAAAAAAATTCATTTGGAGAACGAGGCTGGTGCGTTTATAGCCACGGGGAGTTTAACGTTTGAAGTGTAACCACTCGGTCGTCCTCTCGAACGCGGAGGTGTGTAAGCCAACGTTTGTACGAGCGAGGAAATATACGTGCAAGGAAACGCCGAGTGTTGGTGCATTAATGGATACAGTGGGTTTCGTTGATGGAGAAATTACTCGCAAGCCCTGCACATATCCCCGGTGAAATGAGATTGTCGGAGTCTCGTTTCCTCAGGGAGGACATGTGTTCGTTATTTCGTGAGCAAAAAACATTCCAGAGCGGGAAAAACAACAAACAAAACCATTGAAATACTTTCCGACCGATTTTTACAGACGAAAAGATAGAAACTTTGCATATCGGTCTTGAAAAAAAAAACAAGCAATTGAGGAAAAGAGAAATAAATTATTTCAATGTGAAAACGAGAAAAGACACTTTATATCAAATAAATAATTTATATAATTCTCTTTCACGATTGAGATATACAGAAGTTTTTGTAAATCTTTTTTTTTTTAAAGAAAATCGTTTCCATATGCTCTTTTCGTTTAAATTTATTTTAATACAGTGCGAGTGACAGATTCCGAGAGATAAAAAGTGGGAGAAGAATATATATAAATAATCGGGAGAGGAATAAAACCGTTAAGAATGTATTTTTGTGTTTCGAAGACGTGCTCTTTCGTTTAAATTAGTGAAAAAAGTAGGAGCCTCGAAACTTGATTTTTCGGTCGATAAATAAAAATTTGAGTGACAGAGTACCGAGGTGGGGGACTTTCTTCGTGAATAAGAAATAAGGTTTTCGAAAATTAATCGATGCACGTGTCCGAGGAGAAACGAGTTCGTAATTCTATCGAGTCCGGGAGCGAGTTTTTCGTATAGGCTAGATTTCGAAAGAGCTCGAGCGTCGTCGATACCGACGATTTTGTTCGATCGTATTGGTTAATGATTCGATATGTGTGAGCATTACGCGAATTTACACTCGTGTACGGACGAGCAACGCCTGACGACGAGTTCTATTCGCGCCAGTGGGTCAACCGAGGAAAACTCGTCATCGTCGTCTCCGTTGATTCAACTTATAACTTCATCCGATTCTCGCTCCCGCGATCACTTATTGCAAATACATTTTATTGAGAAATTTCACGAAATGGTCAATAAAAAAAACTCCGACTTTCAAGTTTGAATTATCATCATTCAGACAATGCCAAATGTTCAAATTATACGTTTGAACAGAGCGTGATTAAGAAGAAATTAATCTTAGTTCCTGACGATAAAAGTAATTCTACCAATGTAATACATTGGTAGAATGTAGACTTCATATTTTTGTAGTTCAAACAAAGTTTTAAAATAATTTCAATATTTAGCATTTTATTTGAATAATTAAAAATTCAAAATAAAATTATAGTGCAGCGATTCTTTTATTGACTATATTCATGAAAGATAATACATGAATTTTCTGTAAAAATTAAGAATTCAAATTCGACTGATTGAAAATTCGATAAGTTCAGTGAATCATTCTCAAATGTGACTCGTCAATTTTTTCCACACAAATATAATAGGAATTTATGAATTTCTCAACATTTCGTAACATGAATCATTCTGATTCATCTTCAAATTGTCAACCGAAATAACAGAACTAATATAGCACAAAATTGTCAGTTTTTGTACTTTTGTATTTTTTCAATGGGTTCGTCAAGACTCAAAATACAAAGTCCAAATTTCGCGATCAAATTGTCATAAATAAATTCATCGATTCGTCACTTTCTCCGTTTCATTTAAAAACTTTATTTAATATTAGGATTTTTAATATATAAATATTAATTATTTATCCAACTGTCAATATGTCAATATTATACACGTATACGAGCCAGAATTATATATCCAAAAAATAGAAAAATTTCGAAACAAAAATCACGTTCCGAGGTGTGATCGAGATTAAGGACGTTATGGGAATTCGTTGCTCGTTTTTGTGACTGGAAAACACTCGAGGAACGGGATTCGCTTTCGAAAGTCGCTTTATTCCACGTGTTTTCGGTCAAACGAGCGAGGTGAAAGTTTTTCAGAGTGCATTTATTCACGATCGTATATTTATCCCTGTGTACAGCATTGTTGTTATTATTATTGATATTTTTTACGTTTATATAATTATTGTTATGATTATTACGCTGTTTTTGTTGCTGTTGTTATTATTTTCTTAACCGGAGTATTCAACCTTTGCATACGCCTCCTGGCAATAAAAATATACGCTCGTACTTTCGTTAATATATTTCAAGAGCCAAGAGAAGTCGAGGCATAAATTTCACCGTGGAATTTCTCGCTCGTATCGCTTTTTTCGCCTTTTGCTGACGAAGGTCGTGCATTCCCATATTTTTTGTTTCAATTTTTTTTTATTTTCGTTTTTGTTTCTACTGATTTTTTCCCCTCTTTTGCAAATTTATACAGATTTCTCGTATTTTAAACGTAATTGCAGCAATGGAGGAAAAAGGAGAGTTTTTACTCTGGTTTCGTTAATTGGCGGAGGTTTTTCGAGGCTCGTTATCGCGTTACGATATATTTTCTGTCACCTTTCCAATTGTCAATGGACGCGACCACGTGCTTTTTTTTCGTCTCTGTCTCTTTTTTTTCGAGAGAGCAATAAAATATCGTATCCATTATTGCCTCACGCTTCACCGATTCGCTCACTTTTTCATCGTTGCTTCTTTCTCGTGCGAAGCTTTTTTCGAGCTCGACTCTTCCTGTCGCAAATAATTCCGAGCGTGCGACGAGCTCGATCGAAAGTTGCGGATATGGATTTAAATTACAGTCGATTATTTAATTTTTTTTTTAATTTACGAGTGGATTCGATTTTCAACACTCTCGTTTCCATTCTTAACCTTCGTACTGACAAAACTTTTCATTTTTAATTCAACTTTTAGTATATAACGAGCGCTTTTGAATTTAATTAATTGGTGATTTAAGAGTGTGACGAAAGTGTGATTATTTTTTTCAAAGAATTGCGAGGGATTATGTTACAAAAATATGATAATTTGATCAATTTTTTGGAATGTCATTTTAAAGCAAGTAAAAAAAATTTGTAATAAATTTGACATCTTTCGATTGATGAATGGTTTAAGTATTATCGAACCACTTGATTGGATTTATGATGAAATATTCATTTTATAAATTAGATTTATAATGAAATTAAATTTATAAATATGAGATTTATGTGAACTTTTTAAAATGCATTTTTTATTGTGTGCTGTTTACATTTTTATAGATAATTATTTTAAAAAGGTTTTACTAAAAAAAATTTCTTTGCTTTATTTTTATTTTATTACTTTTCTAAAGTTATTTCAACAACTAAAAATGTTTCAATGATCGCGAAATTTTTTCATAGTTAATTTATTTTTCATATACTATTTTTTTTTGTTTTTATTGTTTGTATTTTTACATTTATTGTTTGTATTGTGATAAATTTTGAACCATTTGGAAAAACGATTACGAATTTGGCATGAAATTTTCTTCACACATTTAAAATTAGAGTCCAAATATTATCCAATTCTATTTTTTTTTGAAATATTCATACATCCTTATAAGAACGCGATATTTATAGAGTTAGAAATAAAAGTATGCGTGCTAACATTTTCGTATAATTCCTAAAAAATATACATCGACTGTAAAACACTAATGAAGTAATAATTAACGTATTTTAATAGACGATTTTTCGTGTTTTATCGTGGGATTATTTTGATGATCGATGATTCGAAATTCGCTTTAATGAGTGTGAGAAAAAAATTATAGGTGACGGGAAGTCGATTTTTCAAAAAAAAATAGACGAAAAAAAGTCTCACGGCCGCTGAGGAAATGTCACGATGGATTCTTTCGTAATCGAAATCGAGCTCCGATTCGTGAGCATTTGTTGTTATTGTTATGAAAATCGTCGAATTTCACCATTAGAGTATTTCGGGATTCGCGTTGTATATTTTTACTCCGGGGAGATAAAATGTAAACAAAAATTATCAAAACGAGCGATTTTTCTGACTTTCGTCACCAGACTGCGAAAATTCGATTCCCCCGTGCAATTTCCCGACCGGCGATTCCGATACGACTCCGCGCAACGTCATAAATATTGTTTCGCAATGAAGCCTCGCTTGATGCGAATACCTCGCAAAAATGCAGCAAAGCTACCGACCCGAGTCAGCGCGTGATGCAAAAATCTTCATATTCTCGTAATATACAAATTATTACGGTTCGCAAATTTTTTTTCTCGTCGATCTCGTTTCTATCATCGTCGAGATTTTCGTAATTCGAGACGCGCAGTGTCGGATTCCAGCGCTATTACGCCCACACTCGTTTTATCTTCGGTGTCAGCGACTCGTGACCGCGAATAAAAATAAAAATTAAAAATAAATATCAAAAATATGAGCGTGAGGAAATTTGTTCCGTCGGACCGAAAAAATTCTTTTTTCCCTTGATAAAAAAAAAAGTTCAGTCGTCGAAATAATGAAGAAAAATACTGGAAATCGAATCCTTATTAATTATCTATATTTTATCTTCGGTGTCAGAGATATGCAAACACGAATAAAAATAAAAATCATTAATTAAAAAATAAAAATATGAAATTGAAAAAAAAATTCATTTTCCGTTGACAAAACAATCACAGTTCAATCGTCGTCGAAAAATGAAGAAAAATACCGGAAACCGAATCTTTCGTGAAGTAAAAAAAAAATTATCCATCGATAGATAAAATTGTATTTTATCTTCCGTATCAGCGACTCGCAAACACGAATAAAAAGATAAAAATTCAGAAATAAAATGTGAAAATTTGTTTCAAAAAATCGAAAAAATTCATTTTCCGTTTTATAAAGATAAGTAAAATTTTCAATCGTCGTCGAAAGAAGAAAAAAGCCAGAAATCGAATTTTCCGTCTTTGAAAAAAAAAAAGAAAAATCAATCAACGATTAATCAAGAATCCAAAAAAAAAGATTAATTGCGAATAAAAAGAAAACTGGATTGCGAAAAAGAGAGTGAGCGACATGTCGAGTAATCGAAATAACTTTGCGCATAATTGCTTTGGGCGCGGGGATCTTTGACAGCGAAACGAGCGTTCGGGGCTGGCTCGCGATGCGTCGCCGAAAAATTCTGTCCAGCGAGCACAATAATAGAACGGTTGGGAAAGAGGAGAAGCGAGAGAGACACGCGCGAGAACGGAGCGAAAAGACGCGAGAGCGAGAGAGAGAAAGACTGAAAAATCCCCGAGGCACCTTGGAGGCCGGATTTTCGTAAATTCCGTACGCTTGTTTACCGTGCAAACAGGCCTCGTGGCACTGTTCAATGAAAGTCGAGATACGAGAATAATAAAAAGAAAAATAAAATAAAGAAATAAACCGCGGATTTTTAATTTTTCAGCTAAAAGAATAAAAACGTGTCGCTTATTCACGTTCGACGTTCTCTCTCGAATATTTATAACGTGTTCTCTTAAACGCTCGACTTTGTTTCTTCATGACGAGAATAAAACGAAACTTTATCGAATTAAACGTCGAAACGGGGTGAGAAGGATCGCCCTCTTGTTTATGTCGCTAGTATTGCACACGTGACACACGGCGATCCGTGTTGGCGAGGCCAAGGTTCGGCCCCGTTCGTCGGCGTGTCGGAAGCGGCAGGCGCGCGTCGTTATCTGCATACGTCTATATTTACGCGTAGAGCCGAATATACGTAAATATGCGTACATCAATAATGTAAAAGTAAACGGAGCACAGGGAGAAGCGCGCGAGAGAGAGAGAGAGAGGGAAGATCTTTGCGAACGACCTTGCGCAATCACCGAACCGAGAATATCCATTTCTCTCTCTCTCTCGCTCGTTCCGTTCCGCGCGGCGAGCCCCCTCCCCGAGCGCGCCGAATATTCGCGAGCCGGTCTACGTTGCCATGCGACGCGAATTCGTTTCTCGCGTTATCGAGATCTCTTCATTATTTTTTCTCCTCTCGACACATCATCTCGCGCGAAACTCGGGGACACATGCGCGCGCGCGCGCGTTCGAGAGTTAAAAAAGAAAAAAAAAAGCGTGACTCGCTTACCCTCGTCGAGAAGTCGCTCCACGTGTATGAAGACATTTGGGAGAGCAGCGAGCTGCTTCCTGTCTTTCAGCAATTGTGACAGATAGTCCGCTATACTTTGCGTCGTCGAGTTGGTATTATCACACATTTTCAACGATTTTCTCTTGCAGCTTGCGCCGTTAATTTCAGGTTTATTATATTCCCGTGGGCTCCTCCCGTTCTCCAAGAATTAATGTATACAAATTTTCCTCGGCTCGTTGCAGTCCCGCGACAACTGGACTATCGATTATATTTGTTTTTCTTTTTTTTTTACTATGAATATATATACGTAATATATTTATTAATTTTTAGCTTCTTTACGTTGGCACTTTCCGCGTTTTTCGCCAATCTCGCTCTCTTCACTATTCTCCTTGTTACTTTTTTGGTTAGGCGAGTCACGGGGGGGGGTTACGTTTCGCGGCTTTGGATATTTATTCCCGGCGTTGGCGGTACGGAAAACTCGGAGAGCGCGTTTGCGCGACGATCAAACGTACGCGCTGATTCGCGCTTATCGCTCGTACGGAGGGCTTCGTTTTCGCGACAACTATTTTGTTTGACGCTTCGGAGCAACGAAAATTCTTCGCGTCTGTGCGCTGTACTCCGTGTGCCGGTAGAATGCGCTTTCGTTCTCTCCTCGGTAATCCGCCAGGATGTACGTACGTATGTTTGTTTTTTTTTTTTGTTTCTTCGTTGTTTTTTTTTCCGAAGAGGAAAGACAAGATCGACACGCACACACTACGAGACTCGGTTCGCTACTGCGCTGCTCCGCGTGTGCTCGCTCGTGCCACTCGTGCCACGACAAGACTGGGCCGCGCGCATGCGCCGGCGCGAGACTCCGACGAGCCGAGGGGCAGGGGGAAGGGGAAAAAGGACGCGGGCGCGCCTGCGCGTGGCTCTCTCCCGTGCCTTCCCGCCCACTACCATATACGGCCTCCGCATACGCGCCAGCGTCGAGATACCGCGCCATACCGATAGAGAGAAACATGGAACGTGTTTTTCTTCTCTCTTCGTATACGCGTATCGCGTCTCTCCGTCTCCGTCGTCAGCTACGATCCTCTCCGACTTCTGCATTTTATATTCCTGCATCCCTCTGTATACAACGAGAGAGAGAGAAAGAGAGAGAGAAACGTACTCACCGACGGTGAGAGCTGGAACGAAGAGACTCGTTGAATGCCCGCAGTCGAAATGCCCCGTTGCGTTACAGCTCGCGGAGCACATGTGCACGACTCGCCAGTCAAATTTTTCAAATTTACCGCCTTGTGCGAATTTGAATGTTGGCAACGCGATCTTTTTTTTTTAACGACAGACGCAGTCGCGTCTGTTTTTTTTCACTTTGTATTCCAAATTTGCAATTTTGGAGTATTTTTAAAAATTGGCAAAGGCGTAGTTTCTAATTTTATACATTAATTGTCAAAACAGATTTAATAAAGTTCCAATGTCATTGAAAATTAAATATATTGATAAAAAACAAATTTTTCAAATTTGCTGCGCTGTACGAATTTGCATGTTGGCAACGCGATCCTTTTTTTTAACGACAGACGCGGTCGCGTCTGTTTTTTTTTCGGGAGATTGCTACTCAACGGTCGATCGACTTTTATCTTTAACGATTTTTTATTATTATTCACTTTGTATTCTAAATTTGTAGCTTTGGAGTATTTTTAAAAATTGGCAAAGACGTAGTTTCTAATTTTATACATTAATTGTCAAAACAGGTTTAATAAAGTTCCAATGTCATTGAAAATGATATGTGATAAAACTGAGACAAAATAATATGCGACAAAGAATGGAGCACACAAAATGGTTGCTGTCTAATTTATCGAACTAGTGTGCAATATACATGTTGAGTAGGGAATCCACAGTAAAAATATTAGGAACAGTAATGGAATACACGAGAAAAGAATAAAAGAATAGAAATTTGACTATAAATGTATTTTAAAATTCAAGGGAAGTGGAAGAAGAGGCAACGGAAATTACCCCTTCAAAAATTCGCAAAATAGAACCGTTCAATCGATTTGAAAATATCAAGCGTCGTTTTAAACAATATAGCTATCACGACAATGAAAGAAATTAAAGTTGGTTTGTCTGGTTAAAATTGTGTATTTATTAGGATGACCGAAAAGGACGAAAATTCGAAAAAATCGCGTTTGCTTCTTCAGCACGCGTCCGAGTAACGTGTGATTTACGACACGAATTCCTCGCACATTCCGCTCGCTGCGATTTTATTTTCGATACTGTTTTTTCGCTTACTCACCGTTCCGGTGTTTCGCGAGTCTCGCGTTGACCTCTTCCGGGCGGCGAAGAATGAGGAAGAGCGCGACCGGTGCTCGTCTATACTGGTTTTCCGCAGTTTTCTCCCGCGTGTGAGCTCTCGCGAGACCGACGCGGCGGGCCTCGTCAGAGGTCGCCACGGGGACTTGCCCGAGGACAAATTTCAAGGTTATACGCTTATATTTACAGTTACGCACCCCCCGGTGTAACGAGAAACTAAAAACGAAGCGGGTACCGTTACGGGCGACAATCGAGCGATAAAAACGTTCTTATATTCTTTCTCCTCCTCCGTTGTCCCGAACAAAAAGTTCGCTTTACGAGAATTAATTCGAAATCCGCGTCGTTAAGCGTGCCCGGCGAATCCCTCGTAAATCTCGATTCGCGTGTTTCGTCCGCATTTTGAGAAACGAGCGTCCGCGTAATTGTTCCACACGCGGAAATAAACTCCCGGACTGACCCAGATCCCGTCGGGGAAACGGGCGAGTCCACCTGTGGCGCGATTCGAAAAGAGGTTACGATACATTTTTCGTAGTCTCGAAAATGAACGCCATTTTTTTTTCTCGAGATATATCGTTTACGATACGAGTGCGAGTTTCGATCGAGCTTCCCGAAAGCTTTCAATTTCTCGCTCATAACAAAACGTTTCCTCGCACGTGTCTCGGTAGGATTTTTTAGGCTTTAACGAGCGAAGTTTCAGGTTTCTACGATGGAAATACGTACATAGGTGCGAGCCATGCCTCACCTCGAAACAAGAAGAGTTATTTAAAGCGCGGGCGGACCAGAGAGAGAGAGAGAGAGAGAGAGAGAGAGAAATAGAGGGAGAGAGAAGAAATTATATTAAGGACTCGTGAGCTCCGCTCTCTCTCTCTCTCTTTCTTTCTCTCTCTCTCTCTCTCTCTCTCTCTCTCTCTCTCTCTCTCTCTCTGTATATAGGACGGCCCCGCATTTTCAATATCGTGCGTTCGCACACACAAGCCGCGTCGGTGCATCGCGGCGCTCGCTCGTCTGCGTGCCCGAGCTCTACTTTCCACTATTATATTTTCAGTTCTCGCTAACGTATCCAACCCGATGACTAACCGCGGAAGTATTATTATCGCGATAGAACCCCGGCGCTGCTTCAATTCCACGGTAAAATTTCGAAAATCGAATATTTTCGATCGGAAGAACAACCGGAAGTCGAGCTCACGATTATGCAACTGTCTTCCATTTTTTTTTTGATAGTTCGGAAAGTTTGGGTAATATTTGGCTGGAAAAGTTTTTCTTTGTTTTTTTTTTAAGGAGTGGAACGAAAGTTTAGCTTGAGTTCTGATCGCTATTTAGAAATAAATAGATGCCAAAAAGTAGAATGATGTTTTCATCTTTTGCAAGTTGAAAATTCTGAGTAAACTCATAACTTCTGGTGAATTTTAATGCAATTTTGAACGTTCTTAAGATTTTGTTGGAAAAATAGTTTTTCTTTTTTTTTAAGGATTGAAATGAAGGTTTAGCTTGAGTTCTGATCGCTATTTACAAATAGATAGATGCCAAAAAGCAGAATTATGTGGAATAATGTTTCTATCTTTTGCAAGTTGAAAATTCTGAGTAAACTCATAACTTCCGGTAAATTTTAATGCAATTTTGAACGTTCGTAACTCATAAACCGTACGATAAAATTATTTTTTCTTTTTTGTAGTAATTAATTCGCTCTCTTGTCTAAAGATATGACAATAATTAAGTTCGATTTACGAAAATGTCGACTCAAAAAAATCCAAGGATGTGATCATTATTGCCAAAAAGCAGAATAATGTTTCCATCTTTTGCAAGTTGCAAATTTTTCGCAAATTCATAACTTCCGGTAAATTTTAATGCAATTTTGAACGTTCGTAATTCATAAACGGTACGATAAAATTATTTTTTTCTTTGTTTTTAATAATTAATTCGCTCTCTTCTCTAAAAGATATGATAATAATTAAGTTCGATTTACGAAAATGTCTACTCAAAAAAATCCAAGGAAGTGATCATTATTTACAAATAGAGCCAAAAAGCAGAATAATGTTTCCATCTTTTGCAAGTTGCAAATTTTTCGCAAATTCATAACTTCCGGTAAATTTTAATGCAATTTTGAACGTTCGTAACTCATAAATCGTACGATAAAATTATTCATTCTTTCAGTAATTAATTTGCTTTCTTCTCTAAAAGATATAACAATAATAACGTTCGATTCACGAGAATGTCGAGTCGAAAAATCAACACGTAACTTCGAAGGGCGCGAGAATTCGATGTAAATTTCTCAATTAGTGATGAAATGCCGGTTCGTCGGGAACGAGAGCGGAGAATGGGAAGAAGGAAAGAAAAACTTAGGCCCCCGACGTTGGCTCGAGACGTCCGTGATTTTACCTTTTAAAGCCAGCCAGCTTCAAGGTGGGAGAAAGTTAAATTATGCGTGGGTATAGGTTATCCTGGGTCTGCGTGTGTGTCGCGTTTCAAGCGGTTCATCGTGTCCCAAGTGCTCGGCCATGTGTGTCCAATTGAATGGGAATAAGGATGAGAGAGAAGTAATCGCCTCTTCGAATCTCTCACAAAAAGCTCCGAGGCGCCATCTTGTTCCCATGCTTCTCTACGAAAAAAAAACAGAAAACCAATAAAATTTTATTATTTATTTAAAACGAAAAAAAAAAGAAATGAAAACGATACTTATTTTATTCTGATTTTCTCGTAGGCTCTTGCAACGCTCTTTTCTCAGCCGGATGACGAAACTCTTTAACCAGAAATATACCGAAGGGGATAACATGTCATAGATACGTAAGCGTCCAGAATACATGAAAGGATCATGAAAGCGGCTGAGATCATCAGCCACGAGTTCCCTGACATTGTTATTTTTTTATTTTATTTTTTTTTTCATTTCATGACACTCGATATCTGACATGGAGCACGCGAAACCCTGACGAGGATAAAAACTGACGTCGTGCCTCGGAGAAAAGAACGCGTACGAAAATATTCTTGAACGTTTCCCAAGTAAATTTGAAAAATCTGTACTTCGTATCTTGTAAATAAAAATATGATGAAAAATAGGATGCCAAAGAAGGACGCGAAAAATAATAAGGCTTCCGTGAGAAAGTCGAGCCAATGTGCGCGACGCTTTTTTTTTTCGCTTTATAAATCGCTCAGGCACGATTGTTCGTCAAGATTACCGTTAAGAGTGGTTAGTATGCGATAATAGTGCCAGCGTTTCCATCGGTCCCTCGCTCATAACCGTATGAGGAAAAGGTGAGTCGCGCTGGAAACGTTGCGCGACGCGAGTTTTACCCTCGTTTTACGAGTCTCGCGATTCTCGAAGAAATCCCAGCTTCCTCGTTCACGATACTTCCAAGGATGCATGAACCATTTTTTTTTCTTTTTCAAGGTAAAACCGCAAAACGGCGTTCAGACGGATTCTCTTCAAAAATTTTTACAGGTCTTGAAAATTTTTGTAAAATAAATGTAAATAAATAAATCTTACATGAGAACACAAACTAAGAATAGATTTAGTCGAAAAGTATGTCGTTGGAAAAATTGAGTAGACACAAGAATAATTAAAAATAATCAAACTTTAGTTAA
>JAPYYW010001751.1:0-26609 GCA_030522545.1 Cremastinae sp. A BG-2022a | reverse complement strand
AGACAGAGGTAGTGAGCGCGGAGCGCGCGCCTGGTGGGGGTATGCGATTTATGAGAAAAACTCTTCCCCTTGAGGGCTTTTGGGCTCTTATTGAGAGAGCGCACTGTATTTTTTATCTCTGTCTCTCTCGCACGGTCGCATTGACAAGAATTTTTTTTTAATGCTGAAAAAAATCGTCAAATTTCACCCTATCAAATTATGAATGCGTATATATAAGGAGACTACGGATCGTAATGAATCCAACTCCATTCGAAAGAAAAAAAAATTGGTTTGGGGACCGGGTGTAGGCATTGTTAGATTTGCGTTTAAGTACCGCATCGTTGTGCTGGTCGTCACTTTTACTTGAGATTTGAAATTTTTGAAACTATATAATTGATAATAACTGTGTGTCAAACAATCAATAACAGTACATACCGAGTATAGTATTTTCAAACATTTTTTAACACGGACAACTAAAATATGGAAATAGAAAAATTGAAAAAAGAAAAATAGTTCCCATCGTTATCCCATTATGAAATTAGTTTTAAAAATTGTAGAATGGGTCACAGTTTCTTAAAAAATTTATAAGGGAATCAAACAGTACGTGTTTTTCGTAAATCAACAATTTATATTTAATGTTACGTCCCCGTGAACTTATCGGAGCTGGAAAAGACGTAAAACACGGTATTGATCTTGCGATGCGTCAATTTTGAATTGGAATTGCAATTCGTAGATTTTGAATTGAAACTTAAATCTCGTGGACTTTGAATTGGAACTTGGTTTTCGTAGACTTTGAACTGGAATTTGACTTTCGTAGATGAGGAACGACTGGATTCGAAGAAACATACTGCTCTTGACCCGGGAGCTAATTTTCCCTCTACTCTTGATTTTAACGTGACCCTCGCGAAAGTTCTCGATTATTCTCGAGTTTTCCTGCTACGTGTCCACGTTTGAATTTTGAATTATTTTCCCCTAAATAACAGTAGGCCGCGGCTATAGATTTCGTTGCCGCTCGGTACTTTTTCCCTATTGCCTCGCGTTGATCTGCGCTGGCGATACTCATGTTTAGGAAGATGTTCGACGAGCTTCTTGGGGACCAATGCCTTTTTATGACCGTTTTTGAGAGCGTGTCGTGAAGTATCATCATGCAGAAAGGTGGCTTCCGGGAAGCGAATTACTTCTTGCCGTTGGTGACCTTCATGTTTTGTTGCCAGCTACGAAGCCTCGGTATTGAACGGTAGCTGGTATTTCTCGTCGCTCGTTATACCGGAAAAATGTTCGGATAATCTTAATTTTATAATTTTAAGAGACAGTGGACCCTGATTCTTCGCTCGAGAGAGATTTTTGATGGAGGAGGCTACCGATGAACTAAAATCGGTAACGTGCCAAAAAAAGCGCGTTACAATAATATACTGAAAAAAATGCATCGCAGATCGCATAATTTATATAAAAATGACAACTTGTCTAAATCTAAGATCTATCGAGCAAATTTCTTTTTTAGAATACAGCGTGTGTAATGTTTACTCATTTGTAATTGAATCTCGTTCTTATTGTGACATCATTCCGAATTCTTTTGCTTTCGATCTTTCGCGATCAAGCATATTGTATAACTCCTTAAGATTTATTCATTTTTGCAATTTTATTCTGTATGGTTACGATTTAAACATAAAATTTTTAACACTTTTACTAAAGAGTTTTTCATGATCTTGATTGTAAATGAATTTTTGTTTATAATAAAATTAAATTATATCTTTGTTAATATATAAATAAATTTTTATTGCAGCAATTAATCTTGCATTTTTTCCCAAATTTCACCCTTTATTTATCAGACTTGGCCTTTGTAGAAAAAAATACTACGCAATAATAATGAAGGAGTCACTTTTCCTTTATGACAATTTGCAGGTTTTTAAAAAGCTGTTATTTGTATGGTGCTAAAAAAGTATACGCGCAGCAATTTTGTTTAGTAAGTTAATCCATGCATGCTACACTTTTTTATTATACCGATATATTATTATGAATGAATAAATTTTTTATCTCTGTTCGAAATTGAGAGAAATATTGTTACAAGGACAAAAACGTTTTAGAAAGTTTTTTACTATTTTGTGTATAGAATTGATAAAAATGTTCTTGATAATGTTCTCTAGATCTTTCTAATTTTGTTTTTTTTTACACCTATAGAAAATTTGCATCTCTCACTAGACACGATATCAAGTACAGAAATACGGTCATATTTCTTTGTTTGTCTCGTATTCAACACCACCAGTGACACGTCTTCAATTTTCATTGTCTACATCGCACAGACTTCCGGTCCGCGCACGTGCGACATTCACCTGTGAAAGAACAACGCGCAAAAGAAGCTTTTATATAATTATATACTTTTATTATCATAAATAAATAAATATAGTTTTTATCACACTAAAAGTGTAAAAACGTGTGAATTTTCTCTTATTTCGTCTTCGTCCCAAAGAAGAAATGTTTCCCATTGAAATTTGGGAACGGATCTTCCTATTTACCGATCCTTCGACCCTCTTGAGATGTAAAAGAGTCTGCAAAACTTGGTACAATATAATACCGAGATGTTTAGAGGTGAGTTACATTTAAAAAATCGACGAATATTCATAAATGAAATAAAAATAACAAAAAATTTAAATAATAGGTATTTTTTTTATAATTGCATAACTATTTCGAGTGATTGTACGAAATAAATGTTAATTGAAGAAAAAAGATCTATAATGATATATTGTGGAATATCTAGTAAAGGCACTTGAATCAATAATTTATTATCTGAGTAACAGCTGAATGTTTCATAGGATAACAATGGATGGTATCAAGTATGCAAGAAATATATCCCTGAAGAACTATGGAGTTCAATCTTGGAACATCACTATGAACCATTGATGGATTGGCAAGATTTTCACAAAGCGAAAGACAATTCTGATGTCTGGAGGTCTTTGCACGAATCTTGGGTAGCTTGGCGTAGATTGGTGGATCAGGATTATAGCCTGGACATGAATTCACCAGATTGCCGGTATCGTCCTCTGGAACGCATAACATGTGTTGCGACTCTAAGTAATGCTTCGTTAATTTTTTGGCTCAAAAACTCTTATGGACACATTTTCTTGAATTACATTATTTTTCACAATTGTGTAATAAAGAAAGCATGTTTGCATTGTCTAATCGGATCTACAAAAATTTAAAAACTCTTACATCACAAGTATTCAATCAGCACATTCTGTTGCAGGCAATATCGTGGCTGTTGCCACAACCGAGGGAAATATTACACTTTACAACGTTGCTGACAACTCGTTCTCCACATTCAATTTCACTCTTTTATTCATTCTAGAAATCCAACTTTGGAAAAACAGCGGTTGGTTTTTCTTTTTTTGATATACTATTCATACAAAGAACAAATGTTAAAAGAGCAAAGTGTTAAAAGAACAATTTTTTTTTTCAGAAGACAATACCATGATTACAGTGATTACCCTCTATGGACAGATTTGGAATTGGAACTTGAAATATGAAAACCTACATAATTTGATGCATGGAACATTAGTAAGGTAAAAGATAAATTCTCATATTTTGTTTGTAAATAATAAATAAAAAATTTGCCCACAGTGCAAACTTTCAATACTGCTGTACATACAACGAGGGTTTTTTGACCATTCAAAAACCAAAAAAGCAAGATGAAGGCAATGATAACTCAGTAGGGATGGAGATTTTCAAATATCGAATGGAAGACAGTGTCGTTGCTTTGGGTGCTGATAGAGAAGAGGTTTGCAACACGTTTTATAAATGTTTCATAAATTTTTGTTGAAGATTGAATTTGAAAATATTTTAAATGAAACCGTACAGGTAATTCTCTGGAGGGATGGTACAAAGCAATTTAAGCTACTTACCAAAACTGCTCAATTATATGAGTATTTGGTTTCACCACCCACCATACCAATCCGTGCTTATAAAATTTTCAAGCCTAGCATTGCTACATGCATTGGAGGTATTTTTCGTTTACTCCACTGTGTCTAATTTATCTTGTAATAAATCAAATTTTTCCATTTTATTGTGTTTGAATTTTTTTTTTTCATTGCAGAATGCGGCGAATTTGGATTTTCCTGCAATTATCAAGAGTGGAAGATGTACGATTTATTCAATCACTTCAGAGCTTCGGTCACAGCCGTCCTTTTCCACGTAGCTGTCCTCGTCCTCGGATTAGAAACAGGTAATAAATTGAAGAATCTTGGCCCCTTTTGGATATCTTAAAGATTATTTTTATTCTTGAAGGAGAGATCCATCTATTTTCCATCAAGAACGTCGAGTCCTTGGATAATTTAGATTTCGATACGATGCCGTCGAAGAAGATAATACTGGACACGGGTGCAATAATCGCATTGAATGCAACGGAATACGAATCGGACCTTTACATCGTTGCGGCGAGTGATACAGAATCGAATATAATTAAATTTTCTAAGGTGTATTAGGTAAATGGAATGATTCCTTTGTAAATGCCGATGATAAAATTCGCGCAAACGATCGAATTAATCAGACGTTTTCTTGAATTTTTCAAAGGGAGGCGGTTCCACTTCCGTAAGTTCGATCCCAATTAACGTAGAGACCGAGATCCGATTGCGAGACGCTTGGACGTACGTACGTGAGGGCTTCGTTGAAATCATCGGCCGTAACGCATCTGACGTCTTCTTTTCTTATATTTTCTAACATATCGAAAGGGATACTACGGATTGGTCCCATGCTCGCTTCTTTGCACAGATTTGTCATATCAGCGCCCGAATAATGCTCCGATAATTTGGCAATTTTATCGATATCTTCGGTGTTAAGCTCGTGGGGAATTGCTGCCAATAGATTTACGACTATTTGTCGTCTAGCTTCGAATTCCGGTAGCGGCACGTAGAGCCTCTTCACGAATCTTCTTCTCGCGGCTTCGTCCAGTTCCTGAGGCCTGTTCGTAGCTCCGATAACCAAAATCCGATCTTCCTCGCCGGTCGCAGCGCCGTCGAGCTGTACGAGAAATTCCGTTTTTATTCGTCGCGAGCTCTCGTGCTCGGTCTCCGATCGCTGAGTCAACAGCGAATCTATCTCGTCGATAAATATCACCGAAGGCTGATGGACGCGCGCAACGGCGAAAAGGGCTCGGACCATTTTTTCACCCTCACCGATCCACTTCGAGGTCAGGGAGCTCGCTGATATCGAGAAAAAAGTTGATTTGCTCTGCGAAGCGATACATTTGCCAATCAAAGTTTTACCGGTTCCCGGAGGGCCGAAGAGCAAAATACCCTTGGGCGGACGTCTCAGACCAGTGAATATGTCCGGTCTCAACATCGGCAAAACGACGATTTCTTTTATTATTTTTTTCGCGTGCTCGAGACCAGCGACGTCGTCCCACGAGACGAGCGCACCGCTATCCATTATCTCGTTTCTCACGAGTTCAATCAGCTTCTCGTCTATACCCTTCAGGGCATCGTGTACAGGCTCGTCGTTATCTTTTGTCGCGTTTTCCACATATTTCCCTTCGTCCTTGTCTCTCTCCCGTTTCAGAGGACAAACGAATTGCGAGTTTACCGAAGATTTTCCACCGAGACTTTTTTTTTGTACCTTTTGCTGCTGCTGGACATGCAATTCTGTTTTGGCTGTTCTGAAAGGCCCAGGCTTCGACGACTCGTTACTGCTCCAATTACTATCGTCGATTTCCATTCTCTGTGGCTCGCTTCTATTCTGCAATCTACCCCATGATTCTAGTCTCTGTTCTGATTTTTTTGTCAGATTGTTTTCCAGTTTTTCCCATTTATTTCTACTGGAAGTTCTACTAGATTCATTGTCCATTCTATTAAATAATGATTTCTGTTCATATTTACTTGAGCAAGCAGCATCAAGTCTATCTCTCTTATTTCTCATAAATTGAGGATTTTGAGGATTGTATTGCAACGAAGCAAAATTTTCTGGTTTCAATCCTTGCTCTTGAGGTAAGCTGTTGACCGAAGAATTCTCTTCTGTTATTTTCATCAAATTCTCAATATCCCTGTCAACAAGATCCCTTCTACCACAGACTTTGTCAAAACAATCTTTTTGGCAGGGCCACGGCTTTATAAAAGTGGCAACTTGCTCAGCACCTTTCAAACTCGATTTCCACCTGTGTCTGTCCTCATTTTCAATCGGAGTCAAATCAAAAAAATTGTTTTTTTCAACTAGTGATTCATACTGTCTTAAGCCTTCACGAAGAAGCATCGATGCTGTAGTTTCTGACTCGCTGCAAATTGAAAGTATTTTTATTTTACTTATTTTCCATGTTTGACAGGAGAGAAATTGAAACAATTAGAGCGGCCTTAAATTTTTTTCTACTCTAACCACTAATTAATAATATTATACTAGGAAAATATTCGATAGAAACTGTAGTTTTTCATCATGTACTTGTGAAATTAAATTTACTTATGTTTATAAAAATGTCAGATCAATTTTAAATCTTACAACTTTCTTGCAGTTACGTATTTTATAGCAAGACGTCTTCGTTCGACGTTTATTTCATTCTCTTTAGTTCTTGAAAATAATATCGAATGATACGCTGCCAAAAAGTCATCCTTCAATACAGAGTTGCAATTATTACTTTCCATTGTTGGCCAAATTGAAAAATATTTTTAAAAATCTAATGCTCTTTTATTAACAATAAAACGAACTTTAGGCCCCGAATGTTTGAAAACAAATGTCGATAGACATGTTCCAAAATTAAATAAACGTCAAATAGATGTCGACACAGATCACTTCCAAAACGACATCTCTCAAAACCTATCAGAAGCTTTGCAACTTTCGATTTTTGAATTAGGAATATGAAAAGGGGTGTGCGAATATCATTCGAATCGAATAATTTAAATTTTTGAATAATTCGAAAAAATGGGTACCCATGCCGTTCCGACGGAGATAGAAAAACACGTTTCGAAAAACGTCTTTCTCGGTTTCTGCGGGTAACAGCTTTCAGAATTTTTACGATTCGGAAAATTTTTATGTGCCCGAAAAATCGAATATTCGAATTATTCGCACATCCCTAAAAAGTACATTTTCTACACCTTAAAAATAAGATAACTATTTCTTTTTGCAAAATACTTCTAAATACATAATGTACACTTTAGTTTTGGAAAAAATGTTTTTATTGGATGAGTATACAGTTTTTGTAATTTTGAAAAAACAATAAAATATTTACTCAATATGTCGCTTTACACCATTCGAAAGCATTGTCGAAGATTCTTTGCCACGGAGATCTTACGTTGGTCCAGTTAGGCGGAATGTAAGGCCATTGCCACATCTGAGTGCATCTCTCAGGATGAGGCATCATCGCCAAGTGACGTCCGTTTGTCGAACACACGGCAGCTATTCCATCTGTTTAAATTTATAAAATGCACGAATTAAAAAAAAATTACTAGAACATGGAATATTGTAAAAAGTATAGAACAATAAAAACATACAGATGAAAAATACTAAAATTTCATAAGAATTAATCATTATTTTGTCTATATCAATGTCAAATAATGAATTCTCTGTCTTTTTTACTTTCAATGACGAGAAAAAGAAATTTCTTACCGATGCTACCATTGGGATTCATCGGATACTTTTCGGTCGGATTCCCAAAATCATCGACATACTTAATCGCGATGCAATTTTGTCTCTTCAGTTCGTCATACACTTCGTTGTTTCGGAAATTAAATCTTCCTTCTCCGTGAGCAACCCAAATGCCCATGACACTGTCCTTCATACCTCGGAGCAGAATGGCTGGAGAATCGAGTACTTTCACGGTCGACCATCGGCATTCGAATCTCTCGGATTTGTTATGATCCAACGAAATATTCACTTCTTTATCTGGACGATTTTGATCACCTACCAATAACAAGAATACGTTTACAAGAGAAAAATTTGAAAATATGTATTCTTTCAATTTTATTTTTTACCACTTTCGTTTTCGAGATCGTCACCAATCCATCCTAGCAAACTCATCAATTGACAACCGTTGCATACTCCCAAGCTAAAAGTATTCTCGCGGTTGAAGAAATGTTGCAGTTGCTTTCGCAATGATGGATGGAAGAGTAAACTTGCAGCCCAACCTCTAGCAGAACCCAGTACATCTTCAATGAGAGAAAAAAAATTTAATAAAGAATATTAATAAAAAATAAATAAATATTTATGATTAAAATTAATTAATTAAGCACTCGTAAAAATGGAATATAAAATACGTACCAGCGTAACTGAATCCTCCGGGAAATATTACTCCGCGAAACATGTCCAAGTTAGTTTCATTCGAAAGAAGATCTTGCATTGTGACGTCCCATACTTGAAAACCAGCTTCGACGAGAGAAGCTGACATTTCCCTGTCTCCATTTGAGCCTTCTTCGCGTATCACGGCGACTCGAAAATCTTCTGAAATTTTTCGATCAATGTCCTTTTTCATTATTTTTCCTCATTAAGATTTTAATCTTTACAAATATAATGCTCTCGAGCATTTTCAATAATAATTTGTAAAAATTAGAAGCTTCATTGAAATTTTCGTACGTACGCGTAAAACTCTTTGGAGTTATCGCGGTCGGAGTAATGTCAGGATCAAAAGTTAATTTGTAAGTTGGAGTTGCACGATCTTTCAGTCCACTGTACTCTTCATGAGCGCAATCCACGTTAGTTTGTCGTCGCTCCAATCGATAACTCGTTTCTTCCCAAATTTCCATTAAACTGGATACGGTGGAATCTAATAAAATGTGATGATTTACCGATACGGTGATCTGTAAATTGATTCAACATAATAGTCACGTTATAATGATCAATTTTCTTTTTCCTAGACAGTATTAAAATTTTATTACTTTTGCATTCATTCCGATTCCACGCGATTTTCCAACGCGATAGATCGGCGCGTTGTACGATTCAAACGTTGCGATAACATAATCTTGATCATTTTCTTGAACTTCGAGAACCCAGCCAACTTCTTCAGCAAATAAAATATTAACTGGCGTCCCAGATTTATGGTTCACATGAATGTCAGATCCAGAAATTCCTCCAAATGACATTTCTAGGAGACAAGTTATCAAACCACCATCGCTGACATCGTGTCCAGCCAAGATTTTCTTCTCTAAATATGAAATAAAAAAAACGTCTCAATCAAATAATACAGGATTTCAAATAAATTTATTCTCGACGATAGCTTACCGCCTATTAATTTTTGGGTCGCTGCGAAGGCATTTTTTATCGTGACCGGATTTTCGACGTCAGGAACGGAATCTCCAAGTTGTTCATAAACTTGGGCAAACGCAGTGCCACCAACGCGGCTCTTACCATTTGAGAGATCGACGAATAACAGGACACCCTCTTTTCTCATGGATGGAGCCTTCAAATCTGGGGTCACTATCTGAATAACGTTGAAGAAAAAAGAAAAATTAACAACTAATTTCTGAGTCTTATTTAAGGACATTTGTCAAAAATTTCAATTTTAAAAGATAGTAATGTATTTTTCAGAAATCAGACAATTGGACAAGTTTTCAGCTACAAAATCTGTACAAAAACGTATCCTTGTCGATTTTTTAACGAATATAATCGCGATTGATGATTCAATTTTAAGACTTACGAGACATATGTCAGGACATGGCGCGTAAGTCGAGACTACCAACGTTCCGGGAGCTTTTACCACTTCTTTTCCAATCCTCGCAGCCATACTCAAAGAATCTTTGCCTCCGTCGACCGCTATACCGTATTCCTTCATAATCGAGCACATCGCTTCGCAAGCTTCGTACAAAGCAGCTCCTTCGCCAGGCAATTTAGCTGCCCACATCCAATTTCCGCTACATTTAACATCCTGAAAAAAAGAAAATTAAAAGATTACCCAGTTTTTCTCAAACTTGTCAAATTTTTTCATTTAAAAATAAAACCTTCAAGTTGGAGATTTTCGCAAAAACGAGATTGCTCAACGCTTCGGTGACCGTCATCCGAGCGCCAGCGGCCACGTTAACGAGACCCTTGATCGGTTGTTCGCCAATGGATGTAGCTATTCCAACCTTGATAAAAAAAATAAGGAAAATAGTAATTATATAATTTCAAGAAGTATTACATATAGTAAAAATGAAGGATGTTGTGTTCCAAATCGAAAATGATGGAAAATTTTTGAAAATTTTATATAGTTGCAATTTTGTACAATAAATATCTCAGCAACGAGCTTCCTAATTCAAGTGAAATTTTGCACTGATCTTTGTATGACGTTAAAGAAGCTTCATCTAATTTTTGAAAAAAATTCCATCATTTTTTTGTGCAATAACATAGAGAGTAAATCTGTCATTGGGCGACCTTAAATTTCAAATATGTTTTTCTTCAGTCGATTTGCAGCAACTTTTCTTAATAAATTTTTACTCTCAAATAACTTCGTATGCGAGAAAAACGTTGTAAAACTTTTAATTTTTTACTCGACGAACATCCTTAAGTAAAAAATAGAGAAAATAAAAAATAGTAAAGATTAGTAGGAACTGAAGATCTGAATGAAAAATTTGCGACACAAATTGATAATTTTACCGTTGAAAGCTGAGAAACCGCGGCTACTGCGACGTCTGCGAGCGGAGTGTGTAGAGGTCCAACGCACTGTTGCTGTGCTATAAGTCCAGTAACGCACCGATCGACCTTATTTGTCAAATATCGTTTACTCGCGACAGATGGAAGTCGTAGCACTCGCTCGAGGGATAAACGAAGATGATCTTTTTCGCTCATCACAGAAGGTAACTCGAAAGGTCTCGTCGCCAGAGACTGTCGTTCAAGATTGAAGGTCTGCAAACAGTAAATGACCAAAACATAACATTTACATGTTAAATATACTTTTGAAATGAAAAAAAAACGTGTACGAACTTTTTGTGGCATTTTCCCAAGAACTAGCTCAAGTTCCAAATCCACTGGATGCCTCACATTTTTGTCCTCCGTTTGGTTCAAATATTTCGTGGGATCGCAATGCTCTTCCTCGGAGAGAACGATTTTTCCAGAACCAGTTACAGTTCCGACAAAATTAATCGGACACTTTTCGCGATTCGCAATTTTTTTGAGCAACGAAATGTCCTCTTTTCTGCACAGTATTGCATCGTTCTCCTGGTATTCAGCTCCCCATAGTTCCATCGTGCTTATGCTTGGATCTCCAAGCTCAAATTTCTTCGTGAATATTACAGCTCCGACGGGTTCAACGATTTCCTTCAAAACGTTGCCTACATCGTGACATTAAGAAATTTTCTTTTAGTTTAGCTTTTAATTAGATTATTAAATAAATTTATTAGTTTATTAAATAAAAACTCACCATTGCCACCGGCACCTTGATCATGGATACTCAATATAGGATTTTTTTCACCCATCTCGGCACACGCTCTGACCACTCTGTTGAGCTTTTGCTCCATTTCCGCATCCCCTCGTTGTACCGCGCCGAAATCCAAATCCGACTGGTTGTCACCTTGGACCTGTAAAAAAAAAAGAAACAAACGTATGCAAAAACATATGGAAATATTTATTCGCTGAATATTCGTCAAAATTTGTAAAATACCTCGACCGAACTCGCCGATCCGCCACCAACACCGATTCTATAAACAGGACCGCCAATTTTTACGACCTCCATACCTGCAGCGTGAATTCGAGGGAATTTGTATCAGAGTCTGAGACTAACAACTTGAAAGCATTTCTTTTCTTTTTCTGTAGAATAATCACCTTTTTCAGGAGCTAGCTTTTCTGTCATATCAGCGTCTACAGTCCCAAGACCACCGCTGAACATAATTGGCTTTATCCACTCGCGACGATCACCATTGGGACAGATCATACCGAAGCTTCTTGCAAATCCCAATATGACGGGTTCTCCAAATTTATTTCCGTAGTCAGAAGCACCGTTGCTAGCTTCGATTAATATATCCAGGGGCGATGCCATGTTTTCCGGATAAATCTCGTTCTTTTTCTCCCATGGCAAGTCGTATCCTTAAAAAAAATTATTTTTGAACTTTACTTCGAAAATCAGTATACGTTACAGAGCGTGGATTTTAATAGAATTTTTATAGTGAAGATTGATTTCCATGTGGAAAATTTAATCAGAAAGTATACATTTCTGTCTCTCATCTTTTTCCAAAAATTTATCTAATCATAGATGTAACTTTTTTACTATTTTATTATGTTTATGTATATAAATAAAAGTTTATTATTGAAAGGATATTTGCGTTTATAGAGAGAAAAAAGAGTTACCTGGTATGTGAAGATTTCCAACCGAATATCCAGCGGTTCCAGCGATATAGTATCCGCCTCGTCCAACGCCTTGTATATCTCTCAAACGACCTCCTGTTCCAGTTGTAGCACCACTATATTCGATGTTATAATTGATCAATTATATGGATCGAATAAAAAAATTTCTTTGATTGACTCGTAAATTCACGATAAACGTAAACGTCCCAATAGTTGGACAATTTTTGCTATATTATTTTTAATATTAGAATTATTTTTTTGTCAATAAAATCGTATGGATTATTTTTCATATACAATTAAGTTTATTTTTCACAACGTTAATTTATTGGAACAAACTCGCTCAACGTTAGAGACAGGGTTGATTTTCTGTCCAACTATTGGGACATTCTACATATTCAAACATTCAAGTATTTATTTACTAAAAATATTATCTAAAATTAACACATAAAATGAATTTTGGATCACTAAAATATCAGACAATAGTCAAGATGTGAATTTGAAGCAGATTTTTTCGTTTGAATATTTTTTAAACAAAGATAAAGTGTGAAAACCTTCAGCTGTCCAACTATTGGGACGTTTACCTTACCTAAATGGTGCCACGCCGGTTGGAAAATTATGAGTTTCCGCCGTGAATATGAGATGTTTTTTTAATTTTTTAACGTCGAAAGGACTGGAACTTTCAGGGTTCGCGGGTTGGATGATCGTGGTGACGAATCCTTCGATCGCACTGCTGTTGTCCTTAAATTTTATCACGTTATTCTGATTAGAGCCTGTTTGCGTGTCGATGATCATTCCGAAAAGAGTGTTCTCTTTTTTCTCGCCATCGATCGTCATGGAACCCCGGAAGAACCAGTGACGGCTGTGCTCACTGTTAGATTGAGCGAGGTCGAAGCACTCGACGCTCGTTGGATTCCGTTTCAACTTTGAACGAAATAAATCCGTATAAAAATCTAAATCCCAATTATCAAAGGCTAGACCTGAAATGAAAAAAATAAATTAGTAAGTTTTACGATGGTAGATATATAATTGATAAAAAATTTTGTAAGAATAAAAACTTGCCTAATTTTTCATTAACATTCTCCAGAGCTTTTCTACCATCCTTCAGAATGTCGACCTCGAACCATTCCTCCGGTCTGAAGCCATGGTCAAATGATTCTATCGGTTTTAAATAACGACATTCTGTCATTCTATCATGGAGTGCATCAACTATCTGAAATAATCATTCATTTATTGTAAAAATATTAAGATATTTGCACTAAATTTACGATCAATGAAATACTAACTGCTTCCTGCACTTCTTTGTTGATAGGTTTCTCATGTATTAGCAGATATCTTGTGCATTTTTCAACTCTCGTGATTTTTTTAATTCCTACAGATGCAAAAATTGATACACAATTGCTGGAAAATGCTGTTGAGAAGTTCAACCTGTTGTGAACAAATTTATTTCAATGACTTATTAATGTACCAATATGTTAGTTATAATTATTCAATGATTCAATTGATAAGAGACATTTATTACCGTGGTCCAATTTCAACAATAAAATGCAATTTTCCACTGCTTTTGCCAATATCTTCCAGAGTAGTAGAACTCCTCAGGTTGTCTAAATTAAATGGTGATGACAAAGTCCACTGTACAATTTTTTTTTCTTCCTTGGTCAAATCATCGGTACACTCCAAATAGTAGCACAATTCTGTTTCCAATCTATCAATTAGATTTGATTTTTGATTTATCATGCTCCATTTATTGTTCGCTTGACCGGCCAGAAGCCCAGGACTCTTATAAAATCTCAACATCACCATCTTGTTGAAAAAATGATGGCTCTGGTCATTCAATCTCAAAAAAATGTAACTGGAAGGTAGAAGAAGTGTCGATGAAACTTTTTAGCTAATGAAAAATGACCCAAGATTTTTGAGTTTGTAATTATGAGACGTTAAAATTTATGTCCAACTCTAACTCAAGACTGACCAAGAAAGAGTTTTTCTTCATTGAATGAACTCAGATAACAGAAAGGTCAAATGCTGTTATCATTTATCTCGTGGGGGTCTGAGTAATGTTGCAATATAAATCCAGTTGACGCAAACTGTGTTGTAACATAAACACACATCTTAAATACTATTCATAAAAAATTCTGCATTAGATAATTTTCAGAAAAAAAGCAGTCTTGCTATAAATTAAGTTTTAAACAAATAACAATTGTTGTACAAACATAATTTGCAATTTAGAAAAACATTAGAATACAACATGGGAATGTGGAATATGTTTACAATTTTTTTTAAATGTTTCATGTACTACACAGAAAAATTGTTTTCCTCACATTTCTTCATTTTGAAATCGAACATTCGACACTGTAAGAATTGAAATATTTGTCATTCATATTCTTATCAGTGAGATAAAATGATTTTGAAGAATATGCGAAGATTTTGCAATGGGAATGTGAAATTGTTCAACGCAAGACACGTGGTTGAGGCGTCGTTGATCAACAAGTGTGTAACGTCATGTTGACAATACATGTCGTTGAAAAATAATAATTCATCGAAAAATACGAGAAGTGCGATTTTTATAATACAAGTAAACTATTTTTTTTCTAGCTTACCAATTTTTTTTTAGTTTACACGAAAAAAGGTACTTTTCGATAGTCGATAGCTAGCAGACAATAAATATGACCTTGAGCCTTGAGATTTGGGACTTTGAAATCCTAACCTCTGAGTTTAAAAAATTCTGTCAAATTATACCCACAGCATATGCCTTGAATCCTACAGTGCACTGATGAATTTTAAAGTCCTAAAACAGAACGAAATAAATGAGTTGTTTTTTGTAAAAATTAATGTTCTTCATTTCCACTAATAATAAGATTGTGTAACTGTAAATTACAAAATTTTTAAACGAAGAGCAAAATAGTATATTTTGCAAGGATGTGATTTATATTTTATATCAATATTTTATTAATATTTCGCCAATTATGATTACATGCTTATTGTATATAATTACGAACTTGTGTAAACGAGTTCTATAAACTAAATTAAACGAGGAAAATTATGCCAGAAAATCGTAATTTGAAACATCCTCGAATTGTTGATTCTGAGGATTTCCTGGAGCCATTGGCCTCGCTGTCATTTGTCCTCGTGGTGTTAACATTTGCTGCTGCATTCCAAGAACTTGTCGGTATTGGGGTTGTTGCTGAAAATAAAAAGATAGTTTGTAGATAACAAGCTTCTTCGAATGACAATAAAATCAGTAAGGAAAATGTCCCGATAGATGAAAAATTTTTGCTATATTATTTTTAATATTAGAATTATTTTTTTGTCAATAAAATCGTATGGATTATTTTTCATATACAATGAAGTTTATTTTTCACAACATTAATTTATAGAAACAAACTCGCTCTACCTTAGAGACAGGGTTTATTTTTTGTTCAACTGTTGGGACATTCTACATATTGAAATATTCAAGTATTTATTTATTAAAAATATTATCTAAAATTAACACATAAAATGAATTTTGGATCACTAGAATATCAGACAATAGTTTAGATATGAATTAGAAGCAGATTTTTTTTGTTTGAATGTTTTTTAAACAAAGATAAAGTGTGAAAACCTTTAACTGTTCAACTATTGGGACGTTTACCTTAGTACGTAAAAAATGTTTGACAATCACCTGTTGCAGTAAATGCCTGAGTCCAAGACTATTTGCCATCACTGGTCTCATCATTCGTTGAGTATTTGGTGGTGGTTGTTGCTGCTGTTGCTGCTGTTGTTGCTGTTGTTGTTGCTGCTGCTGTTGCTGTTGTTGTTGAGCAGCCATGGCTGCAGCTGCTGCAGGATTCAAGCCTCTCTGTGCCTGCTGTGCCTATGAAAAAAAAAAAAGAAAAAAAAACAAGTTTTTCAATGAACAAATAATTTTTGTTAAATTATCAATGAAAACAAAACACGAAACAATTATTTTACCTCCAGCTGCTGCTTGTATTGCATTTCCTGCTGCTGGGCGACCTCAAGATTTTGTTGTATCTATGGTGTAAGAGGTATCGACGTTAGATTGGCCTTTTAATAAATCATTTCGAGATATGTATTTTACCCTCTGCTATCCGAATTTATCGGATAGTGGGTAATTTGGAAAAATTCGTACATACACTCACTTCGATTTGAGATTTGTACTGCGCTTCTTGTTGCTGCGCCGCTTCGAGCGTTTGTCTCAATTGATGTATTTTTAACAAATTTTGTTGTCTCAACATTTCAATGTCGTCAAAGGGTGGTCTCTGCTGTTGCTGCATTATAGGGGGCTGCGAACCAGACCCGATTTGCTGTGGGCCACCCATGTTACCTGGCTGCATGTTCAATTGTCCCTGCGGACCGCCCGAAGCTCCTAAGACTTGTTGGGCGTTTGCATTCGAGGCTACAACGTTTTGCGTTATCTGACCGCCTCCCATGGCCATTGTGTTCGTCTGAGACATGTGAATTCCGCCCTGCGATATTCCCGTCGTCGGCATCGGACCTGCAATGCTCGCGTTCGCCGTTGCACCTCCCTGAGAAAAAACCTGTTCGTTCCCGAAAGTTTTTATTCCAATTCAGATTATTTTTTTGTTCTTATTCGTCATTCGTATTTTGCACTTCGTGCATTGATGTTTTATTCTTTAAATTTTGTATTGGCAAACACTGAAAATTTTTTGTTACCTGTTCCTGTCTCATCAAGGCCTGTGTGCTCTTCTGATGTTGAATCATCTTTCTCAAACGATCGACGAAGGCTGTCTGGTCGTGAGGTATGAATCCGAGGTATCTTTTGTCAGCTGTGTACAACAGAATGAGAATTTTTATGTCGCAGTTAGCTGCTCCGGCCGCCGAGGTGAAGTGGACGCAGCCAGCCTGTAACCCAAATTTTTAGTGATCTGTTTCAATTTTTCTACGCACATCCTTACTCTTGATCGTTTAAGAAACTTACGAAGCCGTTGCTCATAACTTTAGCGAGGGAATCAAGCGCTTCGCAAGGCGTGGGATGAAAGCACACGGTTTTCGAATGCCTCAAATAAAGTCCACCGATGTTGCTGATTAGCTGCTTCGGCATCAGTTGCATTATTAATTTCGGTGGCCAAGAGTCTGCCTTGAGCTCGGGATCGCCTTCTTTGACGGACGCCGAATAAGGCACGTGTCTCTTCTGCTTCTGAGCGTCGATGGGATTCTTTGCCTTCTCCAGCCACTCGATTATTCCAGTCCAAATAGTAGAACGCTCGCGACTCGGTACCATAGCTTGATTGTTGACAGCACCACCGCCGACACTGACCTAATTTCGAGTAAATTAAATGCAAAAAGTTTTAGACTCGAAATAATAAAAGTTTTCCGATAATTTATGCATGTTATAAAATAGTGAAAAAGTTGTGGTCTGCGATTTGAATATTTTTTGGAATCTGCAATTTCAGCATACTTTAGGAACAATATAAATAGTTTAGACTGTTTTTTTTCTATTTATTCTCATTATGTAAGAACTACCAAAGCGATTTCGATCAAATTTACTAAAGTTATAGAGAGCATTGTAAAGAGTTGTTTGACAAAATTTTATTAACATCGATTTAAAATTAAATTAAATCTTTTTAATGTGATTATGTCGTTCGCTGTATTAATTTTTCTACTATCATCTCCTACGGGAATAAATTATGAGATGAAAATTTGTATGAATATCTTTTTTCACGTTACGTTTATAAAAATGAAAATATTATTTTTCAGTCTGGAATTTAAAAAAGATGTATTTCAAGATAAAATATGAGATAAAATTCTCTACTTTCCACCTTCTTGTAACAAGTTTAAATCTTTACGTGTATTATAAAAACTATATTAAATTTCATGTTCACCGTAGAAATAGATGTTTGATAAAAATATAGCAGAGATAATAACAAAAATAAATAATGCGAGTAATTCGTACCTGGGATTGATTGTGAGGAACCTGAGGACCCATCGTCGGACCTCCACCTGGAGTCTGAGCCACCGTCACAGTTTGCGACACTTGACTGGACACGGCTTGACTAACGCTGGAAACGGCCAATTGGGGACCAGCCTGACTTTGGGACGTCTGGGACTGCATCACCATCGAGGCTTGTTGCTGAGCGTTCTGCTGCTGCTGCTGTTGTTGTTGCTGCTGGGCCTGTTGCTGAGCCTGCTGAGCTTGCTGCTGTTGCGTTACTTGTTGCGCCTGCTGCTGCTGAACTGCCTGTTGCTGCTGCTGCTGTTGTTGCTGCTGTTGTTGTTGTTGCTGCTGCTGTTGTTGCTGTTGGACCTGCTGGGCTTGCTGCTGTTGAGCTGCTTGCTGGGCTTGCTGTTGCTGAAGTCGCATGGACAATTGCAGTTGCTGCTGTTGCGTGAGTTGCTGCTGTTGAGGCTGCGCTTGTTGCTGAGCATTTGCAGCCATGACGTTCGGATTTCCTGGAGGGTAGATGAAAAATTGGAAATTATCGAGAACGAGGTTGCGAGGTTGATTGGACTTTTAAGAGAATAAATGATCAATAATCACCATCCATGCGTTGGCCAAAATTACCAACGTTGAGTCCTATCGAGGAAGGCGGTTGTGACAATTGCGCTATAAGAGCGCTGCTTTGATTCGTGTTCTGTTGAACAGCGTTCGGAGCTATGAACGGCGGTCTTATCCACCTCTGGTGCGTCGCTCTTGGTCCCATGCCCGGATGATAGTTCGGTGGCGCGTTCAGTTGCGGATTGAAGGCTTGACGATTCGCGTTCATCGGCACAGTCATCGGTTGGGCAACCGATTGGTGAACAGAGCTCATATTCTGAGGAGCTTGGTTACGGAAGGCCGGTCCCTGAGCTTGCTGTGGCTGCGAGATGTTCTGAGGTACTTGATTAGTGTTTGGACTGTCGTGGCTCGGCAACGGGCTCAGCGGTATCTGAGCCGCTGTCGTATTCGCCGGATGTACGACCGGGCCGCCGATTGTTGGACTGACTGGTCGCTCCTTCAAATTGTAATTCCTCAGTAGAACTAGATGCCTGACGTCCTTGGCGTAATTCTTTGTCTGCGACGATTGCAGGTCTCCGCCAGCCTTCTCGAACAATTTAAACAACGCGGGAATTTTTCTCGGCGAAAGAATCGACAGACTGATGTTTCGCTAAAAATAGTTTTTCATTTAAACATTTAATTTACGCTTTTTGACATAACGATCTTTTTACCTCTTGAAACATTGCAGCCAATTGCTCCACTGTGTGCCCAGCCAATTTGTAGGATTCTTGGACTACCGTCTGATACGGTGGAGAATTGCACACTAGAATGCAGTGCTTTTGCGACGCACTGTTCGGCTCTCGACGCTGTTGCAGGTCTTCGAAGCATTGAAGCGCGGTTGCAAGACCTTCACCGATATTTGCATGAGATTCACCTTTTCCTCCAACCATCCTATTGCATGACAGAAATAAACCAGTCAGCTCACAAATGAAAAATAATCATTTCTATTTAAAAATAAATATAATTTCTATTTCACCAAAAATAGATGATGCATAATTACTCTAATCTATCCAGGGTCACCAGTAATTTGTGAGGATTGGAATAAGGGCCCAGAGTAGATGTGCATGGTGAAGGTAAACAATCGGCTGCGTGGTAAATAACGACCCCATACAGAGTTGTACTATTCTGTAAAGCAATAATTTTTATGGTAATTCTGAAAAATTTTATATTCTTAAAGAATATGTCTATTACCTCAGATACATATTCTCTATCCTCTATTCCGCCTTGACTGAAGTATCTAAAAATAGATAAAAATGCTCATATTTAAAAAATTCAATTACCGAATATATGCAGAAAAGAGAACCAAATATAAACAACTTACTCCAATGTTGGAATGAGATAATTGGTTTTTAAATCGTTGAAATAAGCCCCATTGACAGCTGTGCCTTCAATGACAAATATGACATCGGCTTGTATGCCATGTTCCGTTGGGCCTGCTACCATTTTTTACTTTGGATATAACAGTGATCTTATCCTAGACTGTTGATTGACCTGTTGCACAAACAACCGTTCACTTGCCTTGTAAAATTATACTCAAAATGTCATTTTTTACAAACTTTGCTACAAATTATTTACACTTATCGTATTTCTACGACAGCTGTCAAAATGTCATCGAATCCAACTGACCCATCGTTAACAATACAAAATATAAATTATACATGAGTCTTCCAATTAATGAGTTACTGTATTATAATTTTTTACAGTTGAAATATAATAAAAGTATTTTAGAATTGTTTCGTGTTGTTTTGGTAAATCTCCAATTTTTAGGTTAATGCTCACAAGCATTTGGAATTGATGAGTAACGACATCTATCAATGAACATCGATGACTACAGGAACTGATTTATACTGACATCTTACAACTCAAATTCGAATTTTTTTGAAATTTTCATCATAAAACAAAGCAACGCAAAACGTTATTTCAAGCAGAATAACATACACAACAAGTTTTATCGCGAATGTAAACGACAACACGTTGCATTTCAGAATATTTTGTCGTGAATGAAAAAATCTCAATTTGCTGCGCATTACCATAAAGTTTTGTCGTTAACAAAAATCACAATCCGCTATACATTTTCATAAAGTTTCGCGTGAACGAGAATCACAATTTTCCACACATTTTCCTAAACGTTTTGTTGTCAATGAAAATCAAAAGTTTCTGCAGATTTTCGTAAAAAAAAGGTGTAATAAATGAACAACATTGTTTTCATACATCATTCCATTTTTTGACTGAGGTTTCAAACCAACTTTTGGTTGAGAAAATTTTTTAATGGTTACACCAAAGCTTCTGTAAAAAAGGATTTAATTTACAATGGATTCTTCAAAACGTACTATGGAAGATGACCAGGAGCCTGTTTTGTTTAAAATAGACAAAGAAAATACACCCTTTTCTGACATATACATAAATAAGAATGAAGTATGTATTATAATAAAAGTTCTACCTCTTTCCTCGTTTGTTGAAAAATTGATGCACTTAAGGATTATCGTCCTAATCGCTGTTTTATTATTTTCAGTTTAAAATAGGCAGAGCAAAATGCAGTGACGAGGTAATACCAGATATATTGATATCTCGAAACCATGCTGTTTTGAATTGTGATGAAAATGGAGATTGGACCATAACGCATTTGAGTTCTACAATAACATTGATAAACGATGAACCTTTGGAAGTTGGTAAACCAAAGAAACTGAACGTTGGTGACGTTGTACAGTTCAGTGCGTCACCGGATTACAAATACATCTTCAGACTATGTCCGAAGTCAGATCAAAACAGAAAAAGGCAGAAACTCAACCAGTGTCTCATGGAAACTGTTCTGACGCAACAAAAATCCTTTGCCGAGAGTCAGGAGAACAAAAGAAAAGAATTGGAAGAGAGACTGCAGACGAATCAGAATGAACAGATTGAACTCAAGGCTAAACTGGACGAACTCTTGCACAAACAGGCTCAGGCAAAGGAAGAAAATCAGGAGCTTAACAACAAAATATTTGAATTGCAGCAGCAGATAAAAACAGGCAACGATGCAGAATTCCAGCTGAAAAAGTCTTACGACGAGTTACTCTTGACTCTTGAGAAGGAACGACAAAAGTTCGAGGAGCTATTGAATGACGAAAAGAAGAAGTGGCAGATTGCCCTGGATGAAAATAAACAGGAAAAAGAGAGTATAGAGAAAAAAATGAAAGAAGAGATGCAGAAGTGGAGAGAAGAACAAGAGGGCCAGTGGACTCAAGTTATGGAGAATTTGGTGAGGCAAGAGAAGAGTGCCCAGGAAAAACTTTTGAACGAAAAGTTGCAGTTGGAGCAGAAACTCAGAGAAACGGAAAATGCGCTCAAAGAACAAGCTGCGATAACGGAGCAATTACAATCGACAGTTGAAAATAGTAAGATCTCTTCGAATTGCTTCTAAATTTCCAAGCAATGACTTTTATAATAACATTTCAATGATTTTTCTAGATCTAAATCTCCACGTGGCCAACAATCCGATCGCGGAATGTACGCTCGTACAATTCATAGATGACGGTACTACCGGGCAAATGGAGATCTTAGAAACGATTGATTTGACGACGGAAGATCCAAGCTCCTCGACAGGCCCCAATGGAACCCTCGCCAAAGTTGGTGACATAATGAATGATCAATTAATGTGCAGCATTTGTTCAGAAATTTTCATCAAAGCGGTCACGCTCAATTGCACTCACTCGTTTTGTCATAATTGCATTGTAATGTGGATGAGGAAAAAACGGGAATGTCCCGTGTGCAGGGCACCGATAATATCCGTCAATAGATCCATCGTTCTCGACAATTTTATCGAACAGATGTTCGAAAACTTGTCACCGCAGATGCGCGAGAACAGACAACAGCTTCTGAATGAAAGGAAAGGTATCTCATTTGTATCCTTTTTCGAGAATAACAAATTTTTTAAAAACAAATAAAAAATAATATTTTATTTCAGGCAAAGAAATACCGTTTGTAAACATAAGAGTTAAACGGAGAAGGTGAAAAAAAGATGCATCGGCTAGATGAAAAATATCAAAAATGAAAATATTTAAAAGACAACCCTATATTCTCTTGGGTTAAATAAAAAGTACCGTGAGATTATTTTTTGTAATACGACTATGATTACTATATTAATAAGACTGAGTGATTTATTCAATGTGAAGCTGCGCTACATTTATTTGTATAAGTATACTGTACATTGTTAAATAGTATGAAAAAGTACAAGGCACACGAGCCACAAAAATATACATGTACAGCTGTTGAGTAGTATCAAAAGTACAAGGCACGCGAGCAAATATAAAAATATAATTTATTAATATCTAAGATAAAATAATTTTTTAAAAAAATGTTTAATAATAAAATGGAATTAACAAAATATCAGTATCTTTATATCAGTATTTTTATATAAATAAATAGCGATAAGTATCTATCCTTACTCTTGCAATAGTCATTAGATTCTAATGAAATTTTTATAAAAACATAGTCGTTTAAATAATGGACAAGTGACTGAGGGAATTTGGTAGAAAATTGAGTAATGTTTTTCTAACTGAAATATTCTTCTAAATTAATTCCATTCTTGCAAAAATAAATAACAAGTGTTTAAAAATTGACGAATATCAATTACTGTCATGGTCATTTATCGATTACATTATAATGCAGAATATATTAATTCTTATTTATCAATTAAATGATTGATTTTATTTAAGGTAGTTCTACCGTGGTTCTGTGGTGAAAATGGTTTTCTATAGAATTTCTTAAAACTTTGCATATATGTTCCTTAACGTAGTGCTCAAGTGTGTGTCAAATTTTAAAAAGTTTATCTAGAAGTCGAGATATTTATTGTTGAAAATAATATCTTTTTGTAACTTTCCATACGAGCCTGTGTTAAAAAAAGGTGATTTTCATCATGAAATATCCTGATATCTAGATAGAGAAACCTTTTAAAATTTGGCACTAACCTTTATACAGCATTAAAGAAGGTTTATCTAGTTTTAAAAAAAAATCTATAGAAAAAAATTTCAACTAATGATTTTTCCTTTAGTTTGCATAGGAAGGAAACTTTTGAACGGACTGTCGCAGTAGAAATACCTTAAGGAGGTTGGTCACTTAAATCAAAATGTAGAAAATTCATCAAAATTCGGTAATAATGATTTAAAGTGCAACATATATCAATCAATGTTTACAGATAAAATCAATTTCGATTTCACTAACATTTGGGACAGTATATATAAAAAATGTTAAACAGCAAAGATAAATTTGAATGAAATGACAGTGACTAGCATATATATGTTATATATGTATCACTTTAAACACAAACAGAATATTATTTGTCTTATCACTCTTTTTGAGCGCTCCGATTGGAGACTGGAATAAATTGAGGCAACGAGGAAACTTGAAAATGATAAGTCCAACACAGTTGCACGATGGGAAGCGTTGCCAGATGGTAGTCAATAAAACAAATTCGAACACGTATACGAAATTTAAAAATCATCGATCGTATTTCACCAATAAAAATACTTTTTCGTTTGAAAATGAGTATTAATCTACGACGCGTTCCCTCGAGTCTTCTTTGCCTCTTAAAAAACAATGCTGTCAAACGGAGCAATCTTAGAGCCTTATCACAATATTATCCTATAGATGAGAACATCTTCGGTCTGAGCGAGCAACAGAAGGAGGTTAGTGCTAACGAATGAAATTATAACGGGTACGACGAGACCAGCCCGTATACCAGTGACGAGTTCACGCATACAATGATAGATATACGGGCACAGGCGTAGACCGTTTTTGATCTTTGATCGCTATTAACTGGCTATATATGAATAACATGACATACATAAGCTTTTTAAACTTTTTAGTAAAAAAAAAAAATTATAAATTACAAAATAATAAATTTTTTAATTAAAGAAATGTAGTAGACGTTAGTATTATATTTAAATAATGTTTAAACACATTTTTATATACACTTCTTCACGTAGAGTTCACTAAAAAAAAATCGCTGAAGATCAGTGACACAAATATTTGCAAGGAAAGTTATAGACTGTAATTTTTTTTCGCAGCTTCGTTCATTGGTGTTCACGCTTGCACAAAAGGAACTATCACCAAAAGCTGCGGATATAGATAAAAATAATACGTTCGACGACCTAAGGGTAAGAGTTAATGGCACAGATCTTCATTTATACGCAGCGATATTCTTTTCTTCAATACTTGGCGTCAAGACAAAGATCGTTCGAAGGTGCGAGTCGCATATTGGGCAACAATATTCCACACGAGGAGACTCTAGTTATTCATTGACCGGGTCATGCACCTTGTGTAAACTTGTTTTGGCCACCGCGGGATATTGCGTTATCCGAGAGTATACTTGGGGTCAAGAAAGAAGAAGAAAATACGCAAAAATCTTGATTAATGTCACTTCGTTGTTAAAATTAATATTCATTTTCCAGTCTCTCGGAAATTATTAATCAATTCTGTATGGAATAAATTCATAATATTCTCAAACATTGATTGTAATTTTAAATATTTAATCAATAGAAATCAATTTCTATTGTAAAAATTATATAAAAATTTGTGCTCACTGCGAGTCACTGCAATATGCTAGCAATTGATAGATAATTATAATTGTTAACATTGAAAATTTGTGGGTATTGGAAACAATGAAATTTATAGTTATTTTACTTTTTCGCGGACACAAGTTCAATATCTTCGGAATGATAAAAAAAGATGCCACACCGAATTTCAGCTCTTTAAAAAACTTTTTACAGCTGGCGATTTTCAATTTTTTATTTCCCATTTAAATAACATTGAAATTTTTTTTTTTCATTCAGAATTTCGTAGCTCGATAACGAAGTAACTTATATATATGCCTTTACATATTTTTGTAGAAAATTTGACGCTCTACAAAAAGATCTCTTGTCATTTTTCGATAAATTGACTCCTTCAAAAGTTATTCAAGATAAAAGTTGAAATTGTGTAAAAATTCACCTTTACACCTATACAATCCCCGTAAAATATTATGGGTTTTTTTGTAAAAAAATTTCAAGTGGTACAAAATCATGTCATTGCAATATTATCACGTACAATACCATAATTTTTTAAAATAGACGAATATTGAGGTGAGTTATTTTTTAATATACTAAATGAATGCAAAATTACTAGTACACATTTTTCACTGTGTTAATTAGTTGAAATATTCACATTATATTAATTTTATACAGATTTACACATGTAAAAAATGAATTTTTACCCAATTTCGACTTTAATCTTGAATAAATTTTGAAGGAGTCAAATTATCGAAAAATTACAAGAAATCTTTTTTTAAAGAGCGTCAAATTTTCTACCAAAATGTGAAAGTGCATATATGTGATTTACTCCGTCACTGAGTTACAAAATACTGAACAAAAAAAATTTTTTTCCAATCTTATTTAAATGGAAAACAAAAAAATTGAAAATAGCCACCTCCAAAAAATGTATTAAAGGGCTAAAATTTGGTGTGGCATCTTTTTTATCATTCCGAAGATATTAAACATGTGTCCGCGAAAAAATAAAATTAGTTATTATATTTTTTTTCCATACCAGAAATTCTGGAAGCAGCTGGGAGGACTTGGTCTCCATGGAATCACGGCGAAATCGGCCTATGGTGGTAGCGACGGCTTGTACTCGGATCACGTAATCATCATGGAAGAGCTCAGCCGTGCCTCGGCAGCGATTGGTCTGAGTTACGGTGCCCACTCGAATCTCTGTTTGAATCAGATCCACAGAAATGGAACGGAGGAGCAAAAGCTCAAATATCTGCCCAAGGTGAATTAAAGATTCAATTTAACATTACGAGCGACAGCGGGACCGCTTTTTTGACGTTTTAATTGATATTTTGCTGTTCTTCTAGACGCATTCTTCATGCAACTTCGCATAATGCACTCTATTCCGATTAATTGATTAG
>JAPYYW010001750.1:0-25879 GCA_030522545.1 Cremastinae sp. A BG-2022a | reverse complement strand
ATATGTCAGTATCCTAACATTATTTCTTATGCAAAATTCATCGTATATTTTTCCATCTACTAGTATAATATTTCATTAACCTCTGGATGTGAAAAAAAATTTTTTGGATGTGACTGTAGCCATAAAACTGCACGTTGAGCGCGAATATAGGATTTTTCGTCATCTTTGTCTTCCACGTATATAGCAATGCGTATGGTTCGTGCTGACATTACCAAGTGGGGCAAATTATATACTAAATCATACACGTGTATATTAATGGAAATCTGTGCGGTAGCTGGGACTCTGAAATCTCGACTTCACTAATTAATTTAAGACCTCGCTTGGGTGGGAAGAGGGGTTATATCCGAATGCTGAGATCTCATTTCCACTCTTGCCAAGTAGACCGACTCCGCAAAGTTTTGAGACTCGAATTATTTATACGACGATATACGGATGTAATATGAGCACATTAACGATTTTAGATAAATTAACTTCAATGTATCATCTAAATATGCCTTAAGCGACGATATCTTAGAAAATAAATTCTCGAGAGTTTTCGATCAAAAGTTTGGATAGTAAATTATCTGTTATATATTTGAAAATATAGATCGAGTTATTCCTTCAAATAGTTACAAAGGAAAAACGATAATCATCGTTTGTTTACAATAATATAACACTATACTTTTGATTTTTTTAAATGCTTCTGAATCTCCATTTAATTTTGCAATATATATTAATGAATGCTCACACCCCAAGAATATCTACTTAAAAAATCACTTTATTTGAATATATACGTATGTATGAGAAACTGTTCAAAAACCTTAAAATTTGTCCGCCGCTATTTTTTCCTATTACATCATGAACCATGTTCTTTAATAACCCTCCATTTGACAAAAATGAATATATTCGTAGAGATTACAAAATTCTTTCCCATGTGACAATGAAAAATCCACTTTAAAATACGAATTTGAATGTATGTGATACTTTTGGAAGCCTTACAATTTATTCTCAGCAATTTGTTCATACATTTTATAGAAACATATTCTTTCATTACAAAAAATTGATACATTCATATAGAATAAAAAATATGTTTTGAAAGAAATACCAAAAATTCTGTTCAAAAATTTTTTTTTGTATAATTATCAATTTCTTATACTGATTCTCTAAAAGTAGTCAACACTTTGCAGAAGATACTATACGTTGTACCAAGATACCAAGATCATATTTTTTTTCAAACTATGAGAAAATATATTAAAAAAAGCATATCAACTATAATCTTGTAAACATCACCAAATCGTCGATATATTTTTTAAAAAGAAATATCTAAATGTTGATATTTGTTAAAAATCTTAATACATCTCAAATACAAGACTTTACAACAATTAATAACAAAATAAATAATAACGATGACAGTATGTATATATTAAAGAAGATATTTAAAAAAAGTTATTTTTAATCCGTGCTTAATGAGATGAGAGTGTAATGCTAAGCTGATTTGGAATAAACCGAGAAGAAAGTTAAGATTAAGCCAAGTAACGACCTTATCAACGACATGCATGTTAACTCCTCGCCTATAGTATACGTATGCATATACACAACGTAGTTTGGAGAGCAGCAGGCTCGGCGTGCACTGATCGAGTGAAAGACGCGAAACCAGGCGGATAGTTTCTGGCGCGCGATGACGTCGACGAGACGCCCTCCTCGAGAAACCCCTTCAATGACGATCCAACTTTTCTTCTATTATATTAGCACAGAGTTTCCTCGTCCTTTTCTTTTTCTTATTTTTTTATTGATTATTGATTTTATTAAATTAATATTAATTAATAATATATTTATATTAATAATTATTATATTATTATGATTAATTATAAATACTAATAATTAATTAATAATAATTTTAATTAATATTAATATATAATATTAAATTATTGAGTATTATCCCATATTTAAGAAAACACGAGGCTTTTCTTTTAAACGTTTCTTCTATTATATCAGCACAGAGTTTCCTCGTCCTTTTCTTTTTTTAATTTTCTTATTGATTATTGATTTTATTAAATTAATATTAATTAATAATATATTAATATTAATAATTATTATATTATTATGATTAATTATAAATACTAATAATTAATTAATAATAACTTTAATTAATATTAATATATAATATTAAATTATTAATTATTATCCCATATTTAAGAAAACACGAGGCCTCTGCTCGATTAATCGGAATAAAGCGCATTGTGCGGAACGTATTGACTTTTAGCTGATCTCTACTCATTTAAAAAAAATGCAACATACCCTGCTTTGGAAATAATGACTTTGATGTTTGAATTATTTATTTCGTCTTGCAAAAATTTTCAGGAATTACCCATTATAAAGTCGATTTCGTCGAGGACACGAAATGATATCGCCAACTTGAAATTTTGAGATATTCCTATTTTTGATTCTCGATAAATCAGGCTGGAGGTTCTCGTACATGCTAAATTTTCTCAGCTCATGTGAAAATATACCTGAATAATTCGGGGATCGTAAACTTGAAAAAAAAAGTTTTCAATTAGTTTTCAATAATTGATTAGAATCAATTATTCTAATCAAATAATCAATAAATTAATCGGAATTAATCGGAATAGAGGGCATTATGCGAATAAGTTGTATGAAGTAGGCGTCTAGAATAGCAAAATATCAATTTAAATATGTCAAAAAGGGGCTGCGTTGTTGCTCGTAATATTAAATTATTGATTATTATTATTTTTAAATTAATTATGACTTTTTGCATGCTTTCGCCAATTGTTTATTATTATTTTTACTTTTTTTTATCACATACAATACAAAAAAATCCCATTGCCTCCCAGACAATGAGCCCGACGTCTGGAATTCAAAAAAGATGAAAAATAATTACAGTGTCACAAAAATTAAATTATTTTTTAAAACAAGAAAGATGCAAGCAAACTACTAAAGATCTGTGATAGAATACAAGAGGAATAAATGGCACGAAAAAAAATTAAAGAGAAAATGTATATGAAGCATAAAAATCTAACCAAAAAATATAGAATAAACGTGCAAAGGCATTTGATGGATCGTTATAAAACTTACACTCGTTAAATTTTGTATTCTTTTCAACAAAAAGAATTTTTTAAGAATAAAATAGAATAAAATAAAATAAAATATGTTATGTATCGATACGAGAGGTTGAAAAAGTTTAACTTCGCAACAATAGTTTTCTTGAAAGTTTTCAGGTCGACACACTTGACATTGGAATCGTTTTGAAGTGCGATGAGTACCAAAGAAAGCATGCTAACCGAAGAAATTTGTTTACCGGGCATGAAAAAAATGTACTTGAGAGAGAGAGATCATACGGTTTGAGCGAATTTGTTTGTCCGTGAAGTCTCTCTTTATTCTCTCCCTTTCGTTTCCGAGCCCGTCCGAAGGCAAGCAGCGTGAAACGAGCTGAGAAATTTCTAGACCTGCTTATATCGAGAGTGGCTCTTGAGCTTTTCGCAAGCTCTGCGCTATTTCGACAAAAAAGATCCAAAGAGGCAGAATAATACAACTTGCGAAAAGTAAGAAATGTACTTTCCTCCGGCTGAGTGGATTTTCGGAACGTGAGCGAACATAACTGACGTTCTCGTAAAATAAAAAATTAAAAAAAAAATAATCTTTAAAAATTGATATCATACGATTATATCGATAAAGCGCGTTTCTCGGAGCAGTCGAGCTCGACGGATACGAAAGAAAAAAAAACAATCGTCAAAACTTTTCACGGCATTCTTTCTCCTTCTTCTTCGTCTTCTTCTTCTTCTCGCCGTGTCCTCTCTCCTTATAAACAAAGCAAAATGTGTAGAAAAATGAGAGAATTGGGCAGAAAGTGAGATCCCTGCGAAATTAGGGCGGCGTAACGATGGAAAGGAGAACTTTTTAACGTGTCGTTGCCACGCTGTCGTAACCTTATCAGATTTGAGGGGAAAGTCTATACTCTGGATAAATGTTGAGGCTATTCGAGCGAGCGTATACATATACGTGCACGCCGAAGTAACGAACATTTCCGAGATCGTTAGGGGTCGTAAGAACTCCTAATGTACACGGGGGAGCCAACCGGGCCGGAAGTTTAACGCTCACTACCGAGACCATCGCTGAAGCTTCCCTTCTCATATTTTCCCTGAACAAGTGTACAAATATTTTTGTTTTTCTTTTTTTTTACTATATTTGTTATATTTTAATTTAATTAATTCTATAGTATTATGATTTTTTTTCTTTATACTAAGGTAAACGTACCAATAGTTGGACATCTGTCCCAATAGTTGGACAATTTTTATTATATTATTTTTAATATTTGGATTATTTTTTCTCAATAAAATCGTATGGATTATTTTTCATACACAATGAGGTTTATTTTTCATAATGTTAATTTATTGGAACAAACTCGATCGACCCTAGAGACAGTGTCGATTTTCTGTCCAACTATTGGAACAGACTACATATTTAAACGCCCAAGTATTTATTTACTAGAAATCATATATTTAAAAAGATATGAGGCCTCTAATCAATTTTTCGGAATAGAGCGCATTAACTTTTGGCTAATTTCTACTCACTAAAAAAAATTCAACGTGCGCTGCTTTGAAATTAATGACCTTGATTTTGGAATCATTCATTTCGTCTTGCAAACATTTTCAGAAATTACCTGTTATGAAGTCAATATCGCGACGAGGACACGGAAAGATATCGCTACTTGAAATTTTAAGATTTTCCTATTTTCGATTCTAGAAAAATCAGGCTGAAGGTCCTCGAACACGCTAAATTTTCTCAGCTCATGTGAAAAAAATTTGCAACACAATTTTCTATTTATATATCCAATATACCTGGACAGATATATCTGAATAGTTCGGGGATTTAAAAAAAAAGAGAGAAAATTCGTCGAGCGTATAACGAGGAAAAAAAAATTTTAATTTTCGTTAATCCCTCGGCGGTCATTATTGTTTCCATGGTGATCGGTCGAGGTCGAGTGAAAAACCGATTAGTCTTAATTGTTAGGTTTTATGACGAAATTTGAAATCAGTAGACCGGTGTAAAGTGTCGGGGTAAGACGTGTCGGGTCTCTCCAGGTAGCTCCTTACCGAAAAACATTTCGTAGAAATAATTTGATAAGTTCAATTGAGTGTCAGTTGCAGTGTAATTTTCACTCATACGAAAAGTGAATAGTTTTGTGTTTCTAATTTATAATATCGTTTTAAAATACTTTTTTTAAATGTCAATGCGGATGTATCCTATATTTAAAAAGTGATTAAACTTCTAATCAATTTATCGGAATAGAGGGCATTATGCGAAGTTTGGTGAAGTGTGCGCTTAAAAAACAGAAAAATATCAACTAGAACATGTCATAAAATGAATTTTTGTTCTCTAAAATATCAGACAATAATTTATATGCGAATTTAAGATAATGCGAAATACCTCACTTTTAGTGAATTTTGGGACAAATCCCACGCTCGTATTTATCAAGCAAATGAACTAAAATTTTAATATATGTATGTTATGCAGTGTACGCTGTACTAGAACGTGACACTCTTGGAATTTCAAAAAAAAAAAAATACCAAAGTAAAAAATGTTTTTTTTTTCGTCTTTTGAAATTCCAAGAACGTCATGCACTAGTATAATGTACATTACATAACATATTCAAATTTTACTGAATTTGATGGAAAAATACGAGCGTGGGATTTGTCCGAAAAATCACTCGAAATTGGGTGTTTGTTCAAATATTTGTAAAATAAAGATACAGTGTGAAAACCTTTAGCTGTCCAACTATTGGGACGTTTACCTTTAAATTTTTTTTACATATAATTTATAATTTGTTTCAATTCATTATATCTTTACATGTCTATTCTGATGTTCTTCAACAAAATTTTCCCATATACTTATTATCATATACTATTTGTGTAATAAAACCTGAATAGCTCAAGTCTTTTTCAATATAATTATTTTAATTGTGCCCATTTTTGTACTGATTTTTATTTATCAATTTAACATTAATAAAGATAGACACATATTTAAAAAACGCGAATGTGCATTTGTCTCGAATGCATAATCGTCTGTGGAGGGCAAGAATATTCGTCGTCTTGGACAAAAGCACGGAGTTTCAGTAGAAAATCTCCAAAGATTGGAGAGAAAGCTCGGTGGCTTGGCCTAGTGAGGAACGAAGTAACCCAGTTACTTAATTCGAGTTGCCACCGTCCTCGTTCTCCTCGGTTTCCTCGGTTAGCAAACTCGATTGCGAATAGCTTTTGCTCCCTCGCGGCCGTCTCTTTATTTTCCCTTATTATTCATATACGAAGCGCTGAGGAGCAAAAAGTCGTAGCCGAGGGGGCTCACCCGTGTGAGACGAGTCTCTCTGATGCTCGTTGAAAATTTATGCACTTTTTCTTCGTTCCCCATCAGCGCTGAGACCCACTCCGCCAGTACCCGAGCTTTTCTGCCTTTGTATACACATTCGCACCTATATACGTGACCCTCCCTCCCCCACCCCCCTATATAACTGTACCGGGTTCGACAACACTTGACTTTGTCGGGTTTCCAGGGAAGCCTCAAAGATCCCTCCGAATGACAGTGTGCCCGGAGTCGCAGGGTTTAACGTAACTGCCAGTCGTCCCTAACTCCTCAGAGTAAAAAATAAAAACAGAGATTTGCTCAGTCAAAATTTTAATTGAAATAAAACCGTAGAAACAAGAGTCTTTTATCGTCGCTTCCAAAATGTGATAAGCAACGGGCTTACGTTTCATTGCGCTGATGAAAATTGAAGTTTGAAACGAAAGGAGAGTCTCTTCGCGATGAAGACGAGACGAGGCATGTGCAAATAAGTTTATTATTCCAGTAGAGTGTACACACTTTTTTTTCTTTTTTTTTTTAAAGCGAGACGTGTTTCGAGAATTCTTGTGACGAGTCCGCCAATTTTCTTTGCTCATTTTTTTTTGGATTTCTGGCACCGAAAATGAAACCATTGTGTCTAGGACAGTAATTCTCGCGGAGACTGTGTATTATAGTGTACCGTGTTTCTTCCTCGACTGTTTCTTCCATGTTTTCATTCGTTTCCGCTACTCGTGTACACTGAGAGAAATCACGATAGTAGATTTTATCATAAAGTGACAATTATGCTGATTATTTGTATAACTAAATATATGTTTATTATAAAATAAAATATATTTAGGATATAGAATCTAAACAGAACACTGAAAAAAAATTTTGTGAAATTTTGTTGATTCAACAAAATTTCGGTTTAATCAACTGAAACTTTGTTGATTCAACCAAAATTTTTTCTCAGTGAATATAATTAGTTCCATAACAATTAGTATACATAGTTGTCACTTTTGTATACTAAAATTTATCATTCTTTTCTCTCAGTGTACACTAATAGAAAAGTTTGGTTGAATCAACTAGTTAATTTAACATGATATTTATTTAATTCAACTAAATTTTTATTTCTGTGCCTTTTGTTTTAGACACGGAAATAAATGTTTGATTAAATTAAAATAATATCATGTTAAATTAACTAATTTTTTCTTTCGCCCTCCGTGACCACCCGTTTAGTTAATTCAACCAAATTTTTTTCTCAGTGTACAGGGACGAAGTTATGCCCGAAGGACTCGTCTCGCCCCCCAAGTTTCGTACTCCAGTTTTTGTGCGTTATCTTTCTTTTTTAATATATATGTGTGTGTGTTTCAGAAATTCTACTGGCGTTGATCGTTGGCTCGCTCAACGTGTTATCCTTCGAACAACGCGATGCGGAAGAGACGACGTCCGCGTTAATTCCCGAATCGACGACAGTCTATTGCAATTGTACAACAACGGAAAATCCAGCGATGTTTCTTTATCCGCCGTACGACAACGAGGCAAACGCTCATCCCGTTCGCGCCAGCGAAGAGGACTCTTGGTAAAAAATATTTTTCTGAATTTCTTTAGCACTGATTTTTTGTTTTTTTTTTTGTTTTGTTTTTAAGATGAGTTAGATATTTGGAATTTCCGAAAAAGTAATTTTTTTCCTCCTCTCCTTTTTTATTAAAATAGTGATAGATATTTATATAAATATTAATTTTTTTGGCTTATTTTAAATTAGTTCAATTATTTATGCGCTCTTACAATTAAAATTCTAAACACATTTTTTAAACAATTTTGACAATTATTGTTAGCATTAAAACATTTAGTAAAATCATACCAAATGAAATATAAATTGGATCATCATTTCTCATTTAGAACAAAAATATGAATTTCTCATTAGAAATAAAATGTTAAAGTTCTATAAGAACATAAACTCCAAATAACTCTAAAACCGTTTAAGGAGGTCGTGCTGCTACTCGTTAATCAATTGAGTAACTTTAACGAAAAGTTTTCAATTACCGTTTACATAATATTTTAAAAATTTGATTTTTAAATATTTTGAATAATTAAAGAAATTAGGTGAAAAATTTGCTGTAAATAAGGTTTTAAAAGATAAATATTATATTATATATTACACATTTTTTTTCATTCTGTACAGTTTTATTGACTCTACAACATGTATTTTTTTTTAGATTTTTATCTAATAACTCTCATCACAGCACGACCTCCTTAAGGTAGGAGTCACGTGACAGTCTATTCAAAAGTTTGACTGTACGTGTTAACTAAATATAAAATCATTACTTGAATTCTTTTGAGACAGCATTTTTTCAAAATTTCTACTGATCTTCTTTGACACCATATATTAACATGTGTGCAAAATTTAAAGAAGCTTCATCATGTGGTTATCGAGATATTTATTTTTAAAAATAGTCACTTTTAACATGAGCTACTCTTATGAGAGATCAAAAAATGCGACGACTTTTAACAATTAATATCTCGATCACTAGATGGTGAAGCTTCATAAAATTCGGCATACATTTCAACGTGACTTCAAAGAAGATTTGTGCAAATTTTAAAGAAATTCTGTCTCAAATGATTTTACGCAACTCCTACCTTAATAAATCATTTTTAAATTTGACCAGATGATTTTTCATATATTTCGTAAAAACATATCAAAAATGTAGCCACCTTTTTTCAAATCAATTCAATGAATCTTGATGAATAATTGAGGGGGAAAAAATGAAAAAAATTGGAAAAAAAATGTTGATCAGGGGCGTAAATGAGGATGAAACTCGGGTCGAGGAAGAACTCGAGTCGGTCGAACGGGAAACGGTCCCGGTCGTGGCAACTACGGAAGGCAAGAACACGAACATCTCGCATCTGAAGACCCCGGTCTTACCGGGCAATTGGAACGGCGTGAAACGAACTCTCGATTTTCCGAAGGCGCCGCCCGACGAGCGCTTCAAAATGGCCAGTCTCCACCTGGACGGGGGAATTTTTGCCTTGGACTTTCTCCAGCCTTTTCTCAATTCCATTCAACCCCACGACCTTCCTCTCGGTACGAAACACACCCTCCTCTCTTTTTTTCTACTTTATGCAAAACATCCCCGAGCCTTTCTCTCCCTCTAATCTGATTAATCGAATCTGAACCCGCCTTTTCAGACCTTGTACGAGACGTCGTGGAACATCGTGTTACCGGCTTCAAATTACTTACTGAGGTGAGATTTAAAATTTTTACTAAATTAAAAAATTAAAAAATACAATTTTCTCAAAGTTCAAAGAAGAATAAGCTATATATTTTTCATATATAATATGAGGATTCGATAAATTTTTGCTATATATGCTGTTTCCAAGTAATGAAGAACTGTTTCTGTTTTTTTTTAATGATGATTAATAATAATAATAATGAATAATCTTTAAATTGTTGAAATAGACTCATGTTACCAATTGATGGTCCAATAAATATGGTACAAAGAATAAATAATTTCTAAATTTTACAAATAGAACATCAAGACATCAAATGGACTTTCTTCAGGGATTTTGTCTAGCCCGTACATCGCATTAATACAAAGAGAATTTTTAATTTCAATCGCAAGTTTGATATTTCTCAAGATAAAGAGGATAAGAGAGGGATGAGAGGGCGAGCAGGCTATTCAAATAAGTCGTAACTTTGCAAGGGGTTGAACCGGGTTATTCTCGAGTGTAAAGTTATGCGCGACACACGAGTGTATTCTGGACTAAAATATATATGTACAAATGTACACGCTGGGGAATATGCATAATGTGGATACAGGAATAAAATGTATACAAATATATACTTAAATATGTTGCAGGCGATGCATATGGAGGTCGGATTCGTAGCTCTGGTAGGCGTTTGCTGTATTTTGGCTTGCGTTATTCCTGGCACAGAGCTCTGGCTCGCCTGTCGTCCGATCAGAAAGGATTACAAGCCGTCTCGGCATCCAGGATTTCTGGCCTTCCTTCTGTCCGTCTCGGTCTTTATTCTCGGGTATGTCCTCTCTAATTCAACATACGCTCCCACACGTATAATATGGATATTCGAGGAACATTCAAAAGGCCGAAAATCTTGGGGGGGCCCCTGCTTCATTCTCGCTCCTCCGAACATTGCAATCCGAATTACATCGCGATTTATTATACTGTAGTTTTCCTTTCATTCCGCCATTGCTAAATTTGCACAGCGAGCCCGAACGAGACTATCTTATTATTTCTCGCTTTCTTATCACTGCATGCACGTTTATACACCTATATTGAACCTTACGCCATTTTGTACTCTCCTCAGTGCTGGAATGGTCGGCATGTTGGTGTGCAACGAGGCGAGCAGCACCGGGATCGAGAAAATCCCTCTCGTTGTTGAAACTGCTCTCCAGGATCTTAGCGACTATCATAGCGGTACTACCGTTCAAATGCGCAGGTGCCTTACCAGGAGTCTTGACGTCGCCAGCGAAGCCATACTCGCTGATCTTGACAGTAAGTGCATACACCATTTTTCTGCGACTTTCGATTACATTATTTTGTTAATGTTTTTTACGAAAATAAACAAAAGTCGATTTGGATTTAGTACGAATTAGGCTGGTTCTAAACAATTGACTATTTTCTCTCGTGAAGATTTTTTTAGGTTAGTCTGCTACCTATACAATTTCAACGCTGAGAATTAAGGTAGTTTTATAATTTTATCGATCATTTATAGGATTTTGCTGAAAATTGGTACAGTCATTCTTTGATATATTACGCATTTGCGTACCAAATTTTAAAACGTTTTACCACATAGAAATTGAAATATTTAATATTAAAAATCCCAATTTTCACTGCTCTCTCATAAGAGCCCGTGTTAAATATTCCGGTTTTCAATTCTAAATATCTTGAAATCTAGATGGTGAGCTTTCTTAAAATTTAACATAGTTCTTTATTGTACTTCAAAGAAGATTCCTCAAGTTTTTTTTAAATATCCTAACATTATGATTTTTTTAATTTTCATACATACGTAGCAAGTATAAGTCACCTTGAGTGACCTTGAATTTTTACCTATGTTGTTCGTGAAACAATTTGCAACAATTTTTCTTAATAAACTTAAGCTCAAAAACCAAATGGTACGGAGATAAATTTAAATAAAAACTTTTGATTTGACTGTACCTATATAGAACACTACCTTAAGGTAGTTCTCTTGGTGCAATCAAATGAAACATATTCATCTCGGTTTTTTTAAAGTTCAAAGTAATTTGCGAGAATAAGTTAATTAAGAAAATTGTTGCAACTTGAATAAGAATAACATAACATCCAAGGTCGGGTATACTTGCTACATGATTTTAAAAATAAAAATTTTGAAACAATTTAATGTCAAATTTTTTTGAAAAACTGAACAAAATTTCTTCGATATTATATAAACATCTGTGCAAAATTTCAAGAAGTTTCACCATCTAGAAGTCAAAATATTGAAGGCTGAATATCGTAAAATTTAACACGTGCTCTTATGGAAGAACATGAAAAATCATGATTTTTAACAATAAATATCTTGACTTCTACGTGGTAAAACCTTTTAAAATTTGGACCACATATCCAGATCACATCCAAGAAGATTTATGCAAATTTTTAATAGAATTTGTCCAAATCCATTTTTCACAAGAACTGCCTTAAAGAGGAAGTCTCTTACAAACCATCAAAATGGTAATCCAAAAGACAAATCCATAATTAAATGATATGTGGCTAAAGTTTTTAAAGTTCATACAATATTGACATATTTTACATCGCACTCATCCAAATAATGAAAAAAATCTAAAAAATTTTACTTTTAATAATTATTTAAAAACTCTTGGTTATTGTCTTTGACAAGTTACAAAAAACTGTACGTTTTTGATACATAGTTAGATAAATTCATTAATACGTGCTAGTTTTATATTTAAATTTAATACCACTTACACCGGTACGACACCCTTTATCACTTTTTTTTTGAAAATTTTATGACCCTGGTAGGTCGTACAGTATATAGTCTTAAACAAGACAAATCCGTAATTGGACCATATGTGGCTAAAGTTATTAAAGCCTATTATCCCTACAAAATTGACATATTTTACATCACACTCATCCAAAAAATGAAAAGAATCCAAAAATAATTATACTTTTAACAATTATTTAAAAACTTTTGGTTATCGTCTTTGACAATTTACAAAAAACTACATTTTTGTTACAAAGTTACATAAATTAATTAATACTTGCAAGTTCAATATTTAAATTTAATAGCACTTACACCGTTATTACGACACCCTTTATCGCTTTTTTTTGAAAATTTTATGACCCCGGTATAGATCGTACGGTATACAGTCTTAAACGACCGAAAGTATATCGATGGATAAATATTTAACGAGAGCAGTCAACGCGGATTGAGTATCGGGATCGGTGCGTGGGAAAATCGACGTCGAGGGCGAAAGCGGGTTTAGCAGCTGCTAAATTGTATTTACGATATTCCGTTAATCGCTGTCAACGGGACGATTATGGGGATGATTGGGCGATCGATCTCTGAAAGGAATCCTCCCGGTTCTGTCTCCCTATCTTCCTATGTGTATATATGTGTTCCTATATGGGTCTACCATATATGTATATGTGTAAATGGTAGTCAACATGAAGACAGTTGCTTTACGACTGGTGCTGGAGGGTAGAACGCATGAACGATAGCGATCCTGGTCTCTATTGAGAGTAAGCCGAAACCGAGCGTTAATGTCCGGGCTAGCCGGATCTCTAATGAATGCTGTGGCCTCTCGCTGAAGCGGATAGAGACGTATAGGCGTCTAACGAGTCCTATCACTGTCCACCCGCAGTGTACACGATCGACGACACCCGAGCCCGCCGCATAAACCGATATGTACCCAAATCGCATATAAACCGAGCGAGAAGAACTATTTCGAAACCCCATATACGTCTATAATCCGTATTCTACGTAGTCATGGATCTGGTCCATAATCTATAGAGTACAGATGTGCTCGTGAAACCCCACCCCCGCTATATATCTTCTGTCTCGTTAATAATGAATCAGAGGAAACGAGATTGGACGACGCGGAGAAAGAGGGACAACGGCCTTGGGATATCAGCACAACACTTTGCTCGACGTTATATGTACTGCGACTTGCTAACGATTATCCATTATCGCAATAATATAGGCGAACATTTCCGTTATCCAATATTATCTGCACTCGCTTCCTGGTACCGGGGATACCTTCCAATTGCTGCAGATAAGGACGTCCAGGATATCTTCACGGCAGCTCATCGTTGTGTCCCAGATGCAAATTGGGCTCGAAGACTTCATCCCTTTCAGAGAATATATTTGCCTCTCCGAGACGAGATTTCTCATCCTCAGTGTGTCTCCTCGAATCTTTCTTTCCAAACATTTTTCGACAACTCTTCCGCTTCGCGTATCTTCCATTGTCATAAGACATAAATAGACATTTTATTCTATTTTCAGACGTCGAGGAGTTGCTCGGGAAACCCGTACAATCGGATCTTGCTTCGGAAACTGGGCTGGACGTTGCACTCGATGCGCTTCTCGATGTCGCGAACGGTAATGATAAAGCTCTTTACTGTTAGTGTTTTTTTTTACGATCAAAGTAATACCCTTATACTTTTCTATATATGGTAAACGTTCCAATAGTTGGACAGTTCAGGATTTTCATACTGTATCTTTATTTTAAAAAATATTCAAACAAAAAAATCTGCTTCAAATTCACCTCTTGACTATTGTCTGATATTTTAGTGATCCAAAACTCATTTTATGGATTAATTTTATACAATATTTATTGTAGTCAATAAATACTTAAACGTTTGAATATGTAGGATGTCCCAATAGAGTTCAGCAAGTTATGAAAAATAAGCCTCTTTGTATATGAAAAATAATCCATACGATTTTATTGAGAAGTAAATAACTTAAATGTTAAAAATACATTTTATGGGGACATTTTCATCTATTGGGACGTTTACCTTATTACGAGTTATTATTATCAATTATAATACCGATATAATCATTTTATTTTATTGAAAAAAAACGTTTTAAATTATATATGATTCTTGAAATTCAGTTATGATTTTGCATATTTTTGAGCAATTAACATTATGGCACGTAGAGTAAAATAATTCATCATTTCTGGAAGAGAGCCCATTTTTTGATAAATAGGCTCGAAGCTGAGATGTGAAATAATAGAGACGCCTGGCAAACATTCGTTTTCCAGAGTTGTCCGAGCAATGAAGGGGACTGCATTTATTGTCACTTGCGAAGCTATCGAAATTTCAACAAGAGACGACGGACTCGATTCGTTAGAGAAACTGTACTCGTTTAGCATAACAGCACACTTTGCATAAGAATTACCTCTATTATTTTGCGAAACGCGCCAAACGAAGCATCAACTGGAGGGAAAATTCGTTTATTGTCAACAATTACATGGATAGCATACCTATAAAGTAGACTATTCAAATGACATCACAGAAATTTATCAATTAGAAAATATTTAAAGATACAACTTTATTCTTTTTTCGCGATAAATTGCTTACATTCATACCTTTTAATAGTTTGAGTAAAATTTTCCATTTGGCATCGTATAAACAATTAAGGTGATTGGTCTGTGACAGTCAAATCCAAAAGTTTCTTCTGTTTTGATAACGTTTTTCTGACGTTTACAGTGATTTGCGAGATTAAATTTACTACGAAAAATTGTTGAAAATTTATTTAAAAAACAACATACTCTCAATTCAAAGTTATCCAGGGTCAGAAATATTAGATATACTTGGAGTATAATTAACAATTTTTTTTACGATAGATTTTTCTAAAAAATAGAACAAAGTTTCTTCTATGTGATATAAAACTCTCTGCAAAATTTTAGGAGCTTTCACCGTCTGGAATTCGAGATATTTATTGTTGAAAATTGTAGCTCAAACACGCGCTCTTATGGAGAGTGTACAAAAAATATGTGATATTTGTCATTAAATATCTCAACTTCCGTACGGTGAAACCTTCTAAAATTTGGTACACATATGCATATGATCTTAAAGAAAGTTTATGCAAAATTTTAACAAAATCTATCGACACTTATTTTACAGAAGAACCACCTTAAAAATGAAAAAATATAGCGAAACCTTTTCAAATTTATAAGTATTAAGTGTACAAATTAAAAAAGTCCCTTTTTTAATGGAATTCAAAATTTATTTCTAAACCAATGAATACACATCTAAAACTCAAAATAAGGCAACTACCAAAGTTTGATCAATTTATGTAACTGTGACATGGAATTATCAAACATAACCACCTTATTAATTTGTATACCTAATAACTTAAGTTTTTATTCCAATTTTAAAGACCGTCTAGTAAATCATTTTCAAATTTAACCCAAGAACTTCTACATTCCAAAATGTACCTTACCATTTTTCAAATCGCTCCAATTCACACCTGTACTGCGTAAACTTTTACGAATTTCGAAAATTTTCTCGTATACGGAAATTAGTTCGTAATTGGCTAGTATCGAGCGTTTGAGTGAATTGTTATAGTTGTTAACTTCTCTATAAACGTATCACACGTGGTACATGCATCACCAGAATATGATGTAAATTAAATTCTGGCCATTAATTGAATGTTAACCAAATTACGTGCTCGCCATTACGGGCGTATACGCTCAATTTAGTACAAATAGTTCGGAGCATGGAGCCTTTGAGTATACAAGAAAATGCGAAACCCTCATCGTCGAGAGACTCGATTTTGCACAATTTTCGACAATTCTCTGCAAATGAGGCGAGACGAGTCCTATATTAAAATTCTACGTTAAAATCTTATTCATGCCATAATAAAATATATGACATTTGTATGAAAATGTCAACAGTAGAAAATTTCGTATGCAAACTTTACGATCGAAAACTTTTGCGCATGGCAATAAAACATATACAAGAATGACATTTTGAAAATTTTACACACAATTAATATTCAAATGTAAACGTCAGGCTGATGAAAATAAATATTCAAAGGTATACAAACTTCATAAAGTTATTTACTAGAGAACGAATTGGAGCGTTTGGTGCGTAAACACACGCGCTCCAAGCTATTTGAAGATCAAAAAAAGTTAATTCCTGTGCATGGGTTGAGCATTGGATTTGAGAGTTTTATAAGCCCTAATAGGGTCAAAACGAAATGATTTCTTGGCCCCGAGGCCCCGTTATCCCTCGCTCGTTCGCATCCCGAAAAATCGGCGAAAAAAAAACGACAGAGTTTCGCCACGACTCGCGTCGGAAGTGTTCCGTTGGATAAAATTGTGTCTTTCATTCGCAGCAACTCTGGAAATCGCCTCCAGGACGAAAATCCTGTTGAAGGAGGGCGAAAAAGCGAGCGAACGGGGATTGGAATTGAGCCGAGAATTGGACACTCTCAAACGAGATCTCGAGACTGCGGTGAGAGACTGCCCCATGCAGGATCGACAACTGTGTGCCACTCTCAATCCTACGGGCTTCGGAGTCGCTCTTCGGCTCGACAGAGTAAGCCCAACATACACAAACCTTTTTCTCCATTCCCTATACATATATTTTTCTAATAACTCTACATCTATCTATACACTGAGAACAGATTTAGTTAAAAAATATTTAGTTGAAAATATTTTGTCAAAACAATACTTGTTTATTTGAAATAATTAAATTTCAGTTAAATCAACCAAGAATTTAGTTCAATTTGCAAAATATTATCGTTGAACGTATTGAAACAAATATTTTCTTGTATCAACCAAATTTCGTTTTCAGTGTATTAGGGTGATTCAAAAAAAAATTTTTTTTTCATTTTTGGGGAAACAGATTTAAAAGTTCTATTTATATATAAAAAGAAGCCTGTACAAATTTGAGTTCCTTTATACATAAAAATAATAATAGGGGGCGCATCGCACTTTTCGATTTTCCATAAGATTGACATATGGGAACAGCTACTAATAATATCATTATTTTAGCATCATAAATTGCTAAGTAGTAAGCAAAATAAAAGGGGTAATACATTTTTTTTGTAGGAAATTGACTGGTCTCGAAAAATGATCTCTTGTGTTTAGTCGATTAGATGAAGCGTTAAGAAGATATTATTATCTAAAGTTGAACGTTAAAATTTTAGGAAAATGCCAAATTTCAGGCCTTTAAACATTTTTTTAGAGGTGTCGATTTTCAATTTTTTATTTAACATTTAAATAACATTGGAAAAAGTAACGTACACATGTATATGGACTTAGATATTTTTGTAGAAAATTTGACGCTCTACAAAAAAGGTCCCTTGCAATTTATCGATAAATTGACTCCTTTAAAAGTTATTCAAAATTAAAGAAGAAATTGCTTGAAAATTCACTTTTACATCTGTAAATCTATATAAAATTAATATATGAATATTTCAATTAATTATTACAGCGAAAAAATGTACTAGTAATTTTGCATTCATATTAGTATATAAAAAGTAAATCATCTCAATATTCGTCTATTTTAAAAAATTATGATATTATACGTGATAATATTACTATATAGAGCTTTTTGTGAGTAAAAAAAATTTTCTTAAGTTATAAAATGATTGAATGACATGATTTTGTACTACTTGAAATTTTTTTCAAAAAAAACCCATAATATTTTACGGGGTTTATACAGATTTATATCTGTAAAGGTAATTTTTTACACAATTTCCACTTTAATCTTGAATAACTTTTGAAGGAGTCAATTTATCGAAAAATTACAAGAGACCTTTTTTGTAGAACGTCAAATTTTCTATAAAAGTATGTAAAGTCATATGTGTAAGTTACTATTTCCAATATTATTTAAATGGGAAATAAAAAATTGGAAATCGCCACCCCTAAAAAATCCTTTAAAAAGCTGAAATTAGGTGTGCCACCTTTTTTAACATTTCGAAAATATGAAACGTGTGTGTCCGCAAAAAAATTGAGTCAGTCATTCTATTTGGACCACCCTAATGTACATAAATCATAATCTCTCAATAGAATCGTTATTAAATGACTATACTTGAAAAAGTTCTTAATTCAAAAGCAATTGAAATAAATCCTGGCACGTTTATCGTCGATAATTTCTGCTATCTGGCGCTGTAGAAAATAATCCCAAAAGTTTATCGGTGGGAATTGAAAATGGACTGGTAAATGAGATCTCGATTTTCGCGTATTTCGGAGTCAAGAACCTGCTAATATATAGTCTCTCATCTTCGATATAGTATATATTTAGTTGACAAAGGAAGGTAGGGCGCGCGCGTTTATTGGAGGAGTGGCAGGCAGAGGGGGCGAGCAAGGGACGAGGAAGTCTTGATGCAGTTAACGGAGAGTAAAGTTTATGTCACCGAGACGCCTGTGTGTGTGTGCATCTGTGTGAAGGATCGAGTGGAAAGATTCTCTGAAATGAGAGCGAAAATAAGAGCGAGAGAGAGAGAGGGATAAAAAGAATAAAAGCGAATAAAAAAAGGGGCGCAGCAGGGGGATGAGCGCCGGGAAGAAATATACTCTGGTATTGGGCGAGGTGAGGCGAGAGAGTCTTGGAAACTTTTCGAGGACACACTCTTACATTTCTAATCGTTGAAAAGAGAGAAAGAGAGAGAGAGAGAGGAAGCGAGAACGCCCGGAGTATATTTACGCGGTTGCTGCACGAGCTTTCACCCACCTATAACATTTACTACGATCCTCGAATCTGCTCAAATCTCTTTTACTTCTCATTCTCTCTTGCTCGTAATTGGTACCGACAAATAAATCAGGAAAGCCCGTCGTCGCCTTTCCTCCGAGACGGAAAACTTGTCTCTCGCGCTCGATTTTCTTCGTGGCACTCGTCTCCTTGTTGCCGCCACTCTCCGCGTCGGAGAATGAAAAAAGTGGAGCTTCCTAAAAACAGGAGAATAAAAAGTGCTCTGAGAAGAGAAGGGGGAAAAAAAAGGAAACAAAACGATCCAATCTCGGTGGGAAAAGCTTCCAAAGGCGTTATCTATCGAGGGAAATCCAGACGCTCCGACACACCGAGAAACGAATTTTTTCGTATACTATACACTGATTTAAGCGTGTATGTGTGTTGTCTCGTGACGAGACCGAGTCGACTTTCGCCCCTCGTCCAAAGTGCAATCCGAGCTTACTCCCACATGGACTCGCGCGCTGCTTGAAACAAAAACCGTGTTTCGCCTCTCACGATTCTCCCGGTTGTACAACTTGTTCCGTGCTATACTCCATATTATTTCAGCTACTCCGAGACGATCGTCTTCTACGTTTACGAGACACCGCAAAGGACAATTTGACCGAGGCTGCGCGTCGGGCTCGGGGTGAATATCTCTACGTTCCCAACCACGTCGCGCGAACCACTCTCGACGAACGAAACCGTAAGTTTAACCATAAAACCATAAATTTTCAATCCTTTCCCCGATCGATTAATTAAATGCATGAAGACAATTTTAAAAAGATCATCATTTCAGAGTAGACAATTACGCATCTATATTTGAAAATTTACACCTTAATAAGATCTAAATTAAACCTCAAATGGGCGCGTGGGGTCTTTTTGGATCCCAGAAAATTTTAATTCGCTTTTTATCATGGAAATTTCTCGTCACGTTTATTTTAAATACATTTTTTTAAAGATGTTTTTCTTTTTAATTAAAATCTTTTTCAAAACTTATTCAAAAACGTGTTAAATGACAACTATCTGCAAAAAATTTTTTAAATATTGTATATTGCATTTTTTATAACAGTTTAAAAACTGGGGTCCAAGAAAACCCCACGCGCCCTTGCTCGTCAAATTTTTTAACGCGCCCGTCAGAGGGTTAAGAAAAAGCTTTTATATTATAACATCTATTTTTTAAATTGGATACTTTGAACGTATGTATACAAAAGAAATTAGCCACACTGAACTTTTGATTTAGTCAAAATATATTACATATTAAAAATGTATATAATTCTCCAAGTGTTTACACGTAGGGGAGGGGGGAAGGGCAAGATGGACTTCAGTTTTTTTCACTCTTTGCACTTTTTTTTTAGTCCCTTGTGAAATATTTGGTGTTAATTTGCTGTGTTCACTATATAAATAAGAAATCGTTTTTTTACCCGTATCATATTTTTGAGTTTTTTTTTTGTCATGTATTTAGTAAAAATGCACTAACAGTTAATGATAAAAATTTGAAGCAAATTGGACATTTTAGAAAATTGAATCAAATTTTCTTGTTATTGTTCTGTTCAATAACTAATTAATGAGTTTGAGAAAAATTTATTTTCATGCTAAAACATCATACAATATTTAAAATGGACTACTAAGGTCTTTGAAATCGTTCTATATGCGTTCAATTCTGGGGAATAATTATGGAAAATAATGCTGTTGAACTCGTGACCTAGCTTACCCCTTATTCCATTATTCTCATTATTCCTTAATCATTTCTACTTGACAAACATTTTAGAAGCTCATTTTGCTCGAAAAAAATGTGTAGGTTTTGAAAAATCCAGAGAGTCTATTTTACCCCCAAACACTTTGCGTATTAAAAATTTTAGGGACCCATTTTGTCCTTAAATATTTTTAGGTTTTTGAAATTTTAGGGAGCCCATCTTGCCCACCCCCCTTCCCCTACTTATTGTATGATTTAATATTTTATGCTTATTGAAAAAAGCTAATTTTCTTTCCTTATTATTTTATAAATCAATTGTTACCCACAAATTTGATTCATTAGAAGTTATTATATAATTGACAGTATAATTTTTTAATACAAATAGTGCGATTATTTGTGTAAAATTTCAATCAAATTACTATCTTGACATAATTTTCAATGAAAAACAAAAGGAATTGTGGGACCATGAAGATTTTTGAGTCGACGTCACTCTCGAAAAATCTTCATCTCGTGCAATGGAACATGTCAATTTTTCGCTTCTACGACACAGAACTCGTAAAGCAAATATCTGGCTGAAATCCAGGCTAAAATCTTTTTGTTTTCCCTCTCCGTCTCTGTCTCTCCCCCGCCATTCTCGAATAATAAAGCGATCGAATTCGTGATTCGTAAGTCTTCGAATCTGCAAAACTCTTTCATGCAGAATTCATGTAAAAATATATGAAGCGGGTTCCTGAACGAGGCACTGGATTTTTGAAGAATATAAGCGTCTGTACGACGAGATTCGAAATCCGCGTCATTCGTCAGGATTGCATGGAGGACGAGACAGAAGCGAACGGCGTCGTTTTTACACTCCAAAGAATCAAAATATAGCCTCTACAAACTGGGAGAGAGAATGAAAGCCAGGGTGAGAAAAAAAGAGGGTATAAAAGTACCTGCGAGTTGAGCATTATCGCGAAAGTAAGATCGAGGGGAAAACCTTCCGCGCTCGTTCGGTCTTCCTACGATTTTTGGCCCGAATGAACTTCGCGCGCACACAAGTCCGCCTCCAAAAGTATAAGATAAGAAATGTGGGGTCAGGGTGCTCTCTATGTACGGGTGCTAACTTTCAGAAACGGGTCAACGGACCACTTCCAAACTTGTGACGAAGATTCTCACACTAAAAATCCTGTTCGTCTCTGCAAAAGGGGACTATTTCTCAGAGAAAAAAAAGCGAGACAAATAGAAAAAAAAGGGAGGAAAATATCGAAAAATTTTCTGTTTGAAATTTTAAGGGTCTAATATTTATGGGCTTTATTTAAAATATATAACACATTTTATTTGTAAAGCAAAGAAACAAAAATTTTTGCAATCATTTTTATATAATTTAATAAACATAATTAAATAATTCAAAAATAATGGTGAATTAAATGTAACGATTAAAAAAACTTTAAAACTGAGAATCGTTTATAAAAAAAAGATAAATTCACTTTGGATACCCGCATCGCTTGAAGATAAAAAAATAGGATGAGAAAAATGACAAAAAAGATTAAGAAGATGTGAAGAAAGGGTGTAGGTCACGCCCTATCGATTTAGTTGCAGGATAGCCTATATTGTGAAAAAAGAGTTTTGGAGTTCAATGAGTCGATACTAATATTCTGATAATGCTACAGGAACCTTTATCATTCTCTTTCCTACGTTTCCATTGACCATTTATTTTCGATCTCTCTTTTTCAATCAAGGCAGTTTGGTCATTGAGCCAAATCCAACTTGAATGACTGCCAATTTCATTTTATGCAAATTTATTTACTTGACTAAATTATTTCAAAAATTTTATAAAAATTTTTTGAAATCAACAATGATAAATTTATAAAATAATATTTTTTCATAAATTCGTCACATTATAAGTGATTATAAACGCAAGAGTATAATTTTTTAATACAAACAACAGAACCTGCGTGTACTTACAAAGTAATTACGCCCTCGTGATTGCAAAAAAATGACTGAATTTTATTTAAAAAATAAGCTGAGTCAGTATTCAATAAAATATGTTGATCAACTTGGCATAAAAACTTGTCATTGAATTAAATATTTTGAAATTAAATTTCTTATTTCGATAATCGATAAAACCTGTACACAATTTATTATCGTCACATATAGTTTGATGAGCATATTTCGATGTAGGGGTTTTAGTGGTGCAACCCTCTCAATTTATTTCGGGCTCGCTTATCAGACTTACAGCAGGGCTTAATGATTTGGCTCTTATCCTCTTTCTTCTCCGCCATTTCAATTCCCTCTATACCACGAATCAGTTGTAATCAATACTAAGAGCGTATGAACGAGTTGTGCCAAAAAATATCGAGAAAGGAGAAGGAGAGAAGAGAAAAGCGAGAGAACGAGCTAGGCTACAAGAAAAACCAACATGGAGCCATTCGTCATGATTAAATCGCGACAGTTCCGATGATAGAAAGGATTTCCAGGATATCCTGACAAAACTTCCTCCCAATGAAAACGCAGCGAGTCTCTCCACCGCGAATAAAAAAAAATAAACACTTTTCTCCCCGGAGCAATAAATGTGACAATTAAAGTAGACTCGTAACGATTCCAATTCGCGCCATAAAAATGTCTCGCCGAGTATCAAAATTCATCCTATCGTGACCCTATTTTAAACGTGAATTTCGTAATATTAATTCCGTTTTAAATTACAAAAAAAGGAGAGGAGAAATATCGAATTTCTTTTAAATACTGTCATTTTAAGAGATTATATTTTTTCTGGCGCACTGCGTCAGGGGAAAAAGCCTGCTTGTGTCAACTTGAGCTTCCATTAAGGTGGTGGAAGCCGACGGAGTCCGTGTGTTCGCGTCTACACGGAGATAACTTTCTCAGCGAGAATGGGGAAAACGGGGGCGTTAATAGATAAAAGCTAAGACGGTAAACGTCTCGAGGGACAAACAGCGCTCGAGTGCTCCTCTTCAACGTAAAAATATAAGAAATCCGCAATAGACGTGTGCGTGTTCGATGGAAAAAGTGACCGAGAATCCGAATCCATCCGGAAGTAGACTTGATCGATGGAAAAACCGAGAGGACTTGACTCCGCTTGAACAGATTTTTTTTTTATTTTTTTTTATTTTTATTCTATCCCGGGTTTCAGAAATTTCTTATATTTATCTCGGACGTAAAAAAATTTTTAAAAAATCGTCGAAATCTTCCCACAATAAATGCATTTTTATAATTTTTCAGTTGTTTTTTTTTTTGTTCAATTAGAAGAACATTTCGTAGCTGGTGATAAATGTTGTAGGTATACGCCGAGAATTGAGTTTCATGCGATCGAGAGTTTTCGAGGAGGCGAGAAACATCGAGTCTAGCAGCTATGAACTTACGAAACATCTCGAATCAACTAGAACAATGACCAATTATGTCGTACCTTACGTCACGACATTCGATCAGATGCGATGGTTCGTGGGTTTAGGTAAGAATATTTTCATTACATTTTATTCAATTCCAGTAGGATTTAGGAGGAAGTAGAGTAGAATATCGGTCAGTCAAATTTTGATTAATTCTTTAAATTTCGAATAGGAACGATTCTTGCAGTCTTTTTCGTTTGGACGTTACTCGTCGGAGCTCTGTGTTGTCGCTGTAACTCGTCCGAGCATCGAGTTCGTACGACGCTCTTGTGGTGAGTTTCAAGAGTCGTACGATCCTACAATTTAAACGCAGTGAATAAATGAAAATTCACCCCTTAAAGTAGTTCTAAGACAACATCATTATAATGAAATTTCGTTGAAAATTTGTGCAAAATTTATTCTTTGATACGATCTACATACGTGTATCAAATTTAAAAAGGTTTCACCATGTAGATATCGAGATATTCATTGTTAATTATCATAATTTTCAGAGCTCTCTCATAAGAGCACGTGTTAAATATCACAATTTTTAACCCTAAATATCTTGACTTCTGGACGGTGAAGCTTGTTGAAATTTTGCACGATTTTTTATGGTACTTCAAAGAAGTTTTCCTCAGTTTTTCATAAAAATTTTATTACTTCGTTATTCATGATTTTCATAGATATACATATAACGAGCACGGGTCACCTTGGATGACCTTAAATTTTGAGTATGTTGTTCTTGAATCGATTTACAACTCATCTTAATAAACTTTAGCTCAAAAATCATACGGTATACAGAGATAAATTAAGAAACAAATTTTTGATTTGACTGTAGTGTTAGAACTACCTTAATTAAGGTAGTTCTACCGTGGTTCTATGGTCAAAATTGTTTTCTATGGAATTTCTTAAAACTTTGCATATATGTTCTTTAACGTGGTGCTCATGTGTGTATCAATTTGTAAAAGGTTTCTCCATCTAGAAATCGAGATATATCTTGTTGAAAATCATATCTTTTTGTAACTTTCCATAAGAGAGCCTATGTTAAAAATGTGAAAGGTTGTGAAACCTTTAAAAATTTGGCATCAATCTTTATACAGCAACAAAGAAGGTTTATCTAGTTTTTTCAAAAAATCTATAAAAAAAAAATTTCAACTGATGATTTTACCTTTAGTTTACATAGGAAGGAAACTTTTGAACGGACTGTCGTGGTAGAAATACCTGAAAGTAGTACAACCGAGACAGTCTATTCAAAAGTTTGTCCTCATGTGTTAACTTGATGTAAAATCATCAGTTGAAATTTCTTGAGACAGAATTTATTAAAAAATTGCACAAATCTTCGTTAGCATTGTGTCAAAATGTTTGAAAAATTAAAAAAGGCTTTAAAAAAGGTTTTACCATGTAGTTATTTAGATATTAATTTTTAAAAATTACTACTTTTAACATGGACTCTTATGGGAGATTCAAAAAAGCAATGACTTTCAATGTATAATCTCTCGATTTCTAGATGGTGAAGCTTTGTCAAATTTGACACATGTTTTCATATGACATTAAAGAAGACCTGTGCAAATTTTTAAGAAAATCCGTCTCAACACGGTTTTGCGGTAGAAATACCTTAAGGAGGTTGGCTACACATAACGAAATGATAAAAATTCGATCAAATTTGGAGAGAATATTCTTCCATATGAAATACATGAATACAATTTTTTTTAGAATTTTCGTCTACGTATTTTTTGAACAATTGAACCATGAAATAGCCATTTTTAAACAATATAGATATACATTCCGTGTATAAGGACGTAACTTCACTACTCGATTACTCGAAAATAATGTA
>JAPYYW010001749.1:0-25900 GCA_030522545.1 Cremastinae sp. A BG-2022a | reverse complement strand
TTGTTATCTGCAAGAAATTTTGCCATCAAATATTCTGTTTTAAAAAAGACATGAAACTCATAATCAATTTATAGAGCGTATTAAACGAAATTGTATGAATATGAAAGTATACGCTTAGAATAATTGTAAAACATCAATTCAAACATGTTGAAACGGAAAAAGCGGCCGCGTTGCTGCTCGTCTATATTGAAATAGACATGAGGCCTCTAATCGATTCATCGGAATAGAGCACATTATGCGGAACGCATTGACTTTTGGTTAATCTCTACTCATTAGAAAAAAATTTGACGTGCGCTGCTTTGGAAATAATGACCTTGATGTTTGAACCATTCATTTCGTCTTGCAAAAATTTTCTGGAATTTCCCATCATATAAAGTGGATATCGTCGAAGACGCGAAAAGATATCGCCACTTGAAATTTTGAGATTTTCCTATTTTCGATTCTCAAAAAATCAGGCTAGAGGTCCTCGAACACGCTCAATTTTCTCAGCTCATTTGAAATAAACTTGCAACACAATTTTCTATTATTCATGTCAAATAGACCTGGACAAATATACCTGAATAGTTTGGAGATCGTAAACATTTAAAAAAAGAGATAATTAGTCGAGCGTAACGAGGAAAAAAAATTTTCAAATTTTCGTTAATCCCTCGGTAATTGCTTCCATGATGATCGGTCGAAGTCGAGTGGAAAAATCGAAAACGGTCCTGATTGTTCGGATTTCCGACTCAATTTGGAATCAGTTGCCCGGTATAAAGTGTCGGGGTAAGACGTATCGGGTCTTACAAGTTCGTTACCGAAAAACATTTCGTTGTAATTTGACAAATTCAACTGAGTGTCAGTTCCAGTGTAATTTTCAATAATACCAAAAGTGAATAGTTTACTATTTCTAATTTATAATATCATTTCAAAATACTTTTTTAAAAATGTCGGTGCGGATGTGTCTTATATAAAGATGAAACCTCTAATGAATTAATCAGAAAAGAACGCATTATGCGAAGATTTTTAAAGTGTGCGCCTAGCAGAACAGCAAAATATCAATTCGAACACGTCAAAAAAAAAAGTGACCGCGCAGTGGCAGTATTGTCGTTCATTTTATGAAATTTCCAATGAATATTGTTCAACTATTTTTACGTATCTTTTATTATTCAAGAAGCAGAAAATCGTGAAATATTCCGTATGTTTGTAAATCTTTATTTACTTTTACCGCGATCTATTTTCCAAAGTATTTAGATTGCTTCTGCGTAACGGTGAATTTTATTCTTTGTGAGTTTTTTAGGGTTTTTCTTCGAAATCAATCGTCGGTTTTGAAAACCTATCATACATCTTACTTTATGCTCGTGTGGCTGTACGTGAATAAATATATATAAGCGTGTATATATCGACATTATATTTGACCGACGTAGCAGGTAAATTGAACGAATGCATCGCCACGAAATTGCTGGAGGCAAATATTGGATTTTTAGTAAATAGAATAAACATGCTGTAACTAACCGCTTTTGCATTCTTTGATAGTACCTACGAACATACGATTGATAAAAATGTATTTACATATTGCATATCAATTTACATTTCATTGCTCAGTACATATTAAAATATTAAGAGCGATGAACTTTATTCAAACACACTCTGTGCTTATTTATTTAATAACATGGTAAATATCAGATATTGAACCGTATCTGTTTTACTTTGAATGAAAAACGTTTCTATCCTCTAACGATGTATACCGAAGTCCAATTACATTTTTCCAAACAAATATTAAATTTTTATATTTGATTGATTAAACTTGGTGCAACATACGCAATCATTTGAAGTTGATGTAAATATATTGTGTATATGGTACTGTGATAAATCATTTTCGCGTAGAGCTGTTGTATGTGACAAGTGTCATAACGGGAGCGAGCAAAAAAATTAGATTGTTGTCATTTCTTTAAATCCGCTTCTTCCTACTTTCATTGATGAAAGTAACTCTGTTTATATAAAATTTTTGTTTACGTGAGAATTCTTGGCACTAGTCAATATTCGCACTCGAAGGGTCATCCATCACCGTCTTTTTCGCCTTTATCCACCCTCAATGCCAGCTCAGAGCTTTTTTTCTTCTTCATTGTAATTCTCCTTTTCGTAGCCATTCTTCGGCGTGATTTTTTTCTTATTTAGAAAATTCGCATCTGCTTCCATCTCTCTTCTTTAATCTGCAGTTCCTTTTTTCTTCTCATAGTTAATTCAATAGTTTTTAGATAATAATATGATAAATAAGTCAGTGCAACAAAAATACTGGTAAACTTATATCCAGTTCAATTTTTTTTCGTTTCTGCATTTCAAAATCTCATAAATATCGGAGAAATTATGACAACTATGTTAAAATTTAAATAAAAGCAAAAAAAGGGGGAGTGAAATTCATTTAAAAAATAATTTTTCGGGCCCATGTAAACCAGGTAGCTCGTACATGAATGACAGAAAGAGAAGCTTCTTACATCCCAGACCATTAAGAAAATTAAAGTCCATCAATTTGTAGAGTCTGCCGCCTTGTCATCAACATTGTGTGTCTGGATTCGCATATAAAAATAGAGAGCCAAATATTCTTGTTTTATTATTATTACAAGGATGAACCCTCTCGTCGCTAACGGCAAAAACAGAGAAAAGTGTTCTCAAGCGCGATGCGTTCGCGTGTTTTTGTCCCAGCGTTACGTCGAGCACCGGGAATATCAAGAAGAGTCGTGCGTCACAAAGAAATATGATACCAGGAACGTAATGTAAAAGGTCTGTACCAGGGAAGGAAAGTGCGACGAAAACTGTGAACGAAGTGAAGAAACGGAATATTTTTATTAACGCTCATTAAATGCGAGTAAACGAAAAAATTGAGTGGAGAGAGAATAGAAAAAATTCGACAGAGAAGACGAGTTGTATCACTTTAATAAACACAACTGCCACGCAAGCCAAAATTTTTGAACTTCACAAACACGTTTTAGTTCCTCGTTCTAAACTGAGAGAAATCACGATAGTAGATCTTATCATAAAGTGACAATTATGCTGATTAATTTATAGCTAAATATATGTTTATCGTAAAATAAAATATATTTATGATAAAATTTAAACAGAATATAACTAGTTCCATAATAATTGGTATAGTTGTCACTTTTTTATAGTAAAATTTATCATTCTTTTCTCTCAGTGTATATTGTCATTTGTCGATCACTTTAAAAAATTGAAACTAAAAAAATATAGGTCAGATAATTAATGACATAATGACAAATTATCATTATTGTCGATCCTCTATCTATTCAATGTGACTGTTTTATGAATTGAATAATCGAAAACCCTTAAAAGTATAACTGCATGGTGTTTGAATGAAATAATTAAGAAAAGAACATTCGAGTTGTACTCTTCTTTGATTTTTTTTCATCAATGTTTTAACGAGATTACGACGAGTCTCTCTTCTGGCAGAAAATACGTAACAGTTTTAACTTGAGGAAGGAATCGGAAGAAAAATCCTGAAAAGTAATAGTAAAAAGGAAAAGTGTAGCGAAGGGAGGATATCCGTCACGTGAGATTGGAAAAGGAAGTTTGACGTAAATCCGTCCGTTTTCCATGGACGACAGAAAAATACTCTTTCTTTCGATATTGTTCCATGGATATATCCTGAAAGAAAAGGAGCACGTAACGAGAGCAAAGAGACTGAGGCAACGTCCTTTGAGAGAAGAAAAATTCTCTCTATGAATGCGAACGCAGCTCCCGAAAGAATCAGTCGTGCTTGCACGATCGACTTCCCCGTATTTACGCGAACAGAAAAATCCAAAACGAAAACAAATAAAAGAATGAAGAAAGCACGAAAAGAGTTACGGTCGTTCGATCGTATCGGGTCTGCGACCACTTCGTTTTCCCGGTATCTTCATCGATGAAGGAGAAAAGTCTTTCGCAACGAGTTTCAAGCGACTCTATCTCCTTACTCCATCAAGTTGTTCTCCCGTACGCACACGGTGAAATGCATACGAAGAAGTGCGCGTACGTACGACCACTGCGCAGATGCCTTTAGAATGCAATTCTTTCGAAATTGGTTTTGAGCTTCCACGGGATTGGCCTCGATTTAGGGCGAATTGGTCGGGCGCAAGGATTTCGCTAAAGTCTCTATACGCAAAGCCTGTATGTATCGTCGTCGCTCTTGAAAAACCGACGATCCCTCGAACAAATCGAATAGGCAGCCTTTTTGCCTCGCTTCGCCTCAGATTCGCTCGAGAATCAAGGAAAATTTTTATCCGTCCTGTTTTTTTATTACTTCTTCTCACTCGGAATATCTACGTGAACCCTTTGTTTATTCAAATCGAGAAACTTTTGAATCGGCTGTGAGTTTTCATCGACGGATAAATGTTTCACGATGAACGAGTTTTGACATCCAAAAATCATTCAGCCCTCGAATTTTCTTTTTCAGAGATTTTTTCATTACCGTGTACGTGATTTCTCGAAAATAAAACCATTTATTGTATGTGAAACGTATTCGAAATACGCGAGAATGATTGAGAACCATTAAATCAAATCTTTCATCCTTTATTGCCCAACAAATGACTTTTTTTGTGACGAACGGTCCTCCAACGAGAGCCGCATCATTATATTTGAACCGAATTAATATGGCTTTTATGTTATTGATTATCAATCACGAGTTATAAATTCGGAAAAATACATATATATTGGTCGACTTCTATTTAAAATCTTTGGGAGCATGTGTTCTCGTATAAAGGCATTTTGTAATTTGTTTCCGCGTAATCACGGCGCGTACTCGTATACGAATAAAGCGCTCGATGTGACACGTTCAATAACAGACATGACCCATACCCTATTAACTGAAGTAACTGAAGTACCCTATTACATTGCGCCCATGTAAACTAAAAAAAGTGTCCCTACACTCAATTATTATTGACCTACGGGCATTTAGGGAAATTGCCAATAAAAAAAAGAGAAAGTCGAGAAAAAAAAGTAAAATAAAAATTTCTAGCAATTTGTAAATTATTCGATAACGAGATTGCTTTGCTTTGCATGTTTGAATATCAATGCTACCTTTGCTGTATAATTCTCGACAACAAAAAATACCGTTATCTCCGTTTAATCGTAAATTCGTCTCGCTTCATTTTCGAATTCAGCAACCATGAAATGATTTTTCAACCATTCGATTCACCGAATCACCAAAACTTTAGCTAATATTTTGCGAGGGATCAAAGGAATCATTTCATTCGAGAAATTTGAAGTACATTAACGGGAATACACACGAGTTATAATTTATTAATGGAGAACAAATGCAAAAACTGATGAAGAAGAAAAACATCATTTCGAACGAGTAAAAATCATGAAAATGTTTTTCACATAGCACAATTTTATGTGAAAAGTTCTCTGACGGACGAAAAAATTTCACGACAAATAGCGTTTAACTTTGAACTCGGTCAGTTCATTGCTCGAACAATTTGGAGATAAAAGACCCTTGTATAACCGTAGAAACTTCAAATAGCTTTGAGAGTATGAGTTAATTAGCGTAATTATAGTCTCCTTAGAACCGATACATATTCATGAATAAATATCTAGTCGTATATACGGGCACATGGACATACGTTTCCACGAGCGACCGAGGTACGAACTACATGGCACGTACGTGGCTGAATTCATCAAAATGAGACTTGCGCGAATGCAGATGCAAGTATACAGGGTGTCCAGAAAGTTGATACAAAGCAAGATAATGAACTTTCAAATAAAATTTTACATACATCAGGAAAGTATTAAGGCACTTCTTGATTAGACGTACCAGTGACAGATTATAGATTACCAAAGATAAGCCAAAGACATAAAGATGCAACATTCATTATTTAACTGAACTTAAATCATTTTGCATAGCCTGCAACATTTGTTTGGAATAAATGCTCAAATATTTATCATTATAAAATCAAGCGTGGGATAAATTCCGCTATTATCATCCAGGGATGGGCAGAGATCGATACTTTTCTGAGAAATGAACATTTTTCAATAAATAATCTTCATATTGCCTCATTGATGAAATTAGAATCATCCACTGAAAATGTTCACTTCTCAGAAAAGCATCGAGCTCTGCCCATCCCTGATCATTATTGATTTCGGAAATACTCTCTCTATAGTGACTGAGGGTTAAAAGGGTGTTCTTTGTAACGTAAGCAAGGAAGCATGTGCAGAGTAGTGCAACCATGCAACAGGAGATGCATGTATATATTTCAGTACGAATTCGTACATAAACGAGCGTTGAGCTTCTCGAGGGCCCAAAATAGCTGCGTAATAGACATACCATCGTTAATTATTGTCCTGCTTATTAAGCTTTAGGTATACAAGGGTGTGACCATGATATAGAGGTTCAGATGTTCTTCCTTTGCGTCCAATGACACTCCGCTATCTCCCGGGTCTGTTATTATACATGTACCTTTGACGATTGCGTGTACATGATATATAGAACAAAACGTTTAGTTGGGCGATAAATGAGACCATTGCGAGATGACCAGAAAACCCAACTCACTTTTCATTATCTTGATGACTCAGAATAGAGAGATTCATCCTTATACAAGGACCATTTATGCAGCGTCGAAAGTTTCGCGTTTCTAAGATAATGAAATGCCTCGTGAACAAGTTGACGCGAAGCTTTTACCAGCGGTGATCTTTAATAATGCATTCAGAATTATCCTCATCCTAAACTGTCGACCCGAGTTTATGCATCTAAAAAGTCTATTTTGAGTAAATCTGAAATAATTGATTGATACCTCATATAATATATATGGGTGTAATTTAATTATGAATTTACTCACATTTTGATAGAACGGTCATCGAGATCGAGGTTATAGTCATTTAATAACATAATAAATAATTTTGGAGAAAAAATGAACTATTATGCTAAATAAAATTCATAATATTAGAAAAAAATTTGACAAATTTGTTTCAAGAAAGTTTCGTACTGTTCAAAGCGTGTTGATTTTTCTTTTCAGAAAATACGGATGCATCCGTGCTAAGCCCTCTGTTGCTCGGATTAGCGGTAACAGCAACTCTTCTGTCTCTTGCGGTTGCCGGAATTTTAGCCGCTCTTTATCGAAAACACTCCGGTGGCCATAATGGAAGTCCGAAGCATTCGCCGATTGTCTGTGAACCTCCGAATGCCGGTTCAACAACACCGGTTCATCCGCAGACAAAGCAAGCTGTCGATGATATCGATCCTGATATAATTCCAAACGAATACGGTGAGAAAAAGTTTGACAACCGAAGTATTTCTTAGTTTTTTTTTAGATTTCGCAAACATCATTTGAATGTTAATCCACTGATATCAAATATGAATTTATTTTAAAAAAATAGTTTAAGATGGTTCGATGATTTTCAGCTACCCAACTTTTCAGGATGAAATTTGGTGCATATTGATTAATTACTTGACTTAACTTGAGATATAATTTTAATACCATTCACCTTCTGGAAATTGAGATATTAATCCTTTTAAATTAAAGTTTTTTGCTATCTTTCATATGCTTCATTGTGCTATGGGTTATGATTTCTTCCAAAATAAATATCTCAATTTCTAGATCGTGAAGCTTCGTCAAGTTTTGTACACCCTCTAATATGACCCCAAAGAACATCAATGAAAATGTTTAACGAATTATTTTAGAAAAAATGTCAGTTGATGATTTTGCCAGTATATGCTTAATCCAAACGTTTAAACGCACCCATCATTGAATTAGCTTAACCAGTATAGCATGGGTAAAAATTTAAAAAAAATATATATATATATATATATATATATATATATATATATAAAAGATTGGTTAAATAAAGGGATTAGTGAGAAGAGGATGGAATAGGGAACAAAAACCAGCTAAGCCGTTCAAGGGAATTATCTTTCCTCTCTCGTCTCCCATTTCTCCCCATTTAATCGGCATTATAAAACGAATAAGCCCATTATACGTTCATCAATTCCTACATGGCTTCGTTGAATCTGTTTCACGGGGCACAGAGCGTAGACCCTTAACTTATACGCCGGTATACAAAACTCCACCACAAAGAAGACGCAAGGATCCGTGCGTCGAGGATGCAACAGCGCTCGAAAAAAAGCCAATTGTACAGTCGAGCCTCGACCTTCATCCGGATCCAAGACTCGTCGATTGTTCACCCTCACCGACATTACATTTTCCACAAAATCACGTTGTCGAACCCAATCAATACGTTCATCCACCGACAATGGCCGATTTCAAACAAATGGCCATGGACGCTTACAACCAACGAAACAATCAAAACGTGAGTACGAGATATATCATATTTTGAATAGATAGTACATTGTAAACACGAAATTACGTAATAATTTCGGATAAGACGAAATTCGATATTTTTAACAAATGAAAAATACGAAAGAGGGTAAATTTGAACGGACGAGGTGACCGTGAGCTTCCGAGAGTCAATGAAGAGATAAGGGGTTTAGCTGGAAAATCGATCGCCATTTGTTCTGATAACATCTATCCTATCCATTTCTACCCAGAATGCCTGTCCTCCCTTTGCTTCAGCAATGAAATTGCGGTTCCATTTCGATCAAATGGGTTTGTAGTGTTTTCGTGCTACTCACCCCTGTTTCTTTCACGAACTCCTATTTTTTTTTAAGTGGAATCTTCTTATCAAAATCTCGTCAGATTCTTCGAGAATTCACCTTATAAATTTCCGTGCAAACGCACACTCTTGGGTAAAGCCACTTGTGAATATAAGTGCGTGTGGAAAAGACCATTTCTGTACTCTCAAAGATGCTGTTGTCAGAATCTCAAATTTTTTCCAGTCTCATTTTCATTCAAAACTTTCACGTTATTCATTAAAAAGAAGACATTGAAATTAAAATGGAATCCACTGCATCTATCCGCCTATACGTATCATGTTTTAATTCTCTCGTAAAGCAGCTTCAGATTTATTTTCGTCTCTTTCCTTGCCTCCCTATCTCTTTTTTCTCAATCTTTCATGCGGCTCACTGGCAAAAAGGTGGAAAGGAAAAAACATGCGATAACCTCGCTCTCGTATAGTATATCTGCAATTTAATACACGAAAGTCAGCCACTTAAACTTTTCCGGTTTAGCACGGACTTCGGGTTATCTGCACTCTCGCGAGTTTAATTACCCAAAGTTTTCTCGGTAATTCGCAGCGGCCTGGGAGAAAAAGGAGCGCAAGGGACAGCATGAGCGAGAATAGTCAGAGTGGGAAAAAGAAAGAAATCTAAAGAGAGAGAAAGAGAGAGGCGAATCAAACGTGCAAGACTGACTTTTGAAGAAAGATGCCAGTCCTGAGGGCCAGTTTGAATTCTCCCAATTCAACCTCTCTTCCTTTTTTTCATTTATTTTCACGAACCCTCGAACTTGTTTTCAAAAAGACACTACAATTTTGACTTAATTAATTTTTTTGGTTCACTTCTGTATGCATTTCTGACAATAGCAAGTTAGGAATTTAACTTTTTTTTTGTTTTATTATCACTATACAATGTTTTTTGTTCTCTTATTTCGATTGATTTTTCTAGAAATTTCTATTGTCTGTCCGTGTAATTCCAGGTTTATTACAGTCTTCAAAGGTCAAAGGGCCTATCGTCGATTTCACAGAGGCCAGTATCCTCTTCACTTTCGGCACATGGCAAGTTCCATCAGCCGGAAGTGGTTACGCGCTCAAATCGAATACAGGAGAGTTGTATATAAAGAGAGACAGGCCTCTTTCGTGAAGGTTCCGGGTAGCTGATCGTGTCCCGGCAGATTTCGAGATTTCGATGGACCCGTTCGCATCAGGACCTTCATCAAAAAAGAGGAGGGTCTCGGAAAAACGACGTGAACAACCGTGCGCCATGTATTATAGATAAAGGAGGTGAGAAAAGAAAATTATACGAGAACGTTTTATTCCCAGTAAGAAAAGAAAGCAAGAATAAAGAAGAGAACGTAGCCAGGGAATAAAACGAAAATCGTTGATAAGAGTTATACGAACCATTTTTATCCGCGTCAAACATTTGATGTTCATTGTACAAACTAACATGCAGACTATTCGATTATAGTCTACTAGTATTAAGCAAAGAGTATAAATATGTACGTTTGAATATATTTAAAAATATGTTTATTAAAAAAAGCACATTGTGTACGAATTTTTGTCGCGTTTTCGAGAACGGAAACTTGTTCAAAGTGATGCGAAAATAAACGAGAAGACTTCAATAATTAAGGAGAATGAGACATAAAAATTTGAATCGTTCACTGTACAAACTTACACGGCCGGATCGAGAAGCCTATTAGTTTTTAAGATTATTAATCGGGAACAGAGAATTCGGCCGGCCGAGGATCGTCTCTTTGCACCAACGTTCACTCATATTTTCATATTTGAAAAAAAAAAACAATGTGCCACGATTTAGCGGGCTTGTAAAAAGAAGGAAATAAATTTTAAAAGATGACGCGAGTGAGAAAGTTATGGGGAGAAGCGGAAGAACAAATTCGCATGCTTGGAGAAATTGGAGATTGATCTGAAAAATCCTGCGGTATAAAGGCGTTCGCAAGAAGAGCGGTAGAGACCAATGGGATATTTTTTCGATGATAAGAGACGAGAAAGGAGATGAAATAAAAGAGGAAAAAAAAAGGGAAAGAGTTCGTAGGTCGTCTTGCGAAAATCGATCGACCGAATAGCTTGAGTGGCCGAAAGCCTGAAAATACGAGCGTATACACGCGGCAAAACTTTGCCGATAGTTGTAAATCCTATAGGAAAGAACCTTTTTGCAACATCTTGCTATACGCGGATTTCGTTCCTCTTTTTTCTCTCCCGCCCTCCATCCCACTCGCCGACCCTTTCTCTTACTCGCTCGCCCACTCGCGTTTACGAGTTTTTCGCCTGAATTCTCAGTTTCCGATAATCGACGGATAGCACGAATTTTGCCCAATAGCATTCGATACGCTCGTCGACTTTACAACAAAACAGAATGCGAACAACGGGAACACATACGTGAATAGAGTACCCACAATAAGAAAAACAACAAAGTGAGCAACAATTTAAATTAAAAAAAAATCATGAATTGTAATCTCTCGATTTTTTGTACAAAAAATCCATAAAACTGTATTGTAAATATAGACAACGAGAGCCTCCGTTTTTAGATTGAATTATGTATATCAAAGAAGGACTAACTAATCGAGAGTGCAATCGTATTTCACTTTACGATTCATGCATTTTGAATAAAGAACTGCGTGAAGTGAAGAAAACTGTGTAATAACAGTAAGACGACGAAAAAGTTATGAGAAATGAAGCAAGAATACATACCGAAAGGAAGATGAATAAAAAATGAAAACTAGAAAATACGATAATAAAAAGAAGAAGGAAACGAATGAGCGACATTTATTAATTCTCGTTTTAAGCCATTAACTCAAAGATATACGAAAAAATAAAAACTAATACATTTTTGTCGGTTTTACAATACACGTTTGTCCCATTTATTTATTTTTTATTTCAACGAATGCCCTTGTTCTCTCAGCTTCTTACGATCTTGATTGTACCGTGTATATGCACTTTATACGGGGCCAACGTTTCTTTTATTCGAAGATCAAAGGGAAGACGCCGCATGCATGTACGCACATAAATACAAAGGTACGTGCATCCGCATGTGTGTATATGAATTATAGTTTCGAAGGCTCGAGCTTGAGGGAAGAAACGGGAGCATACACGATGGTCTCACGAAAGCTTGGAAAATTCCTCAGGTACGTGACCCGAATACTACACTCAGAGAAAGTGGCTACTTTATCGTTTACCAGTTCGCCGACCTTCAGACTCGTACACTATGAATCCTCAATGTCCAGTTGAAATAATCCAGAGGATTATTCACGGAATATGTATCCGTAGCAAGAGAAATTCATCCACGAGCCACCCTTCTTTGATCGACTCACTCGACTGGAAAATCTCTCATTCGCTACATTAAGCAGACCTGAGTAACTTGTCAAACAAATGTCTTTTAATGAGAATTCGATGCGAACTAATTCCAATGAACCAATGAGTTGAGTTGTTTTTTTTTCCTGGAAACTTTATTCCACTAATCCAGACAGGAATCCATTAATCAGAGTATAATCTCCATATTTCAGAATTCCCTTGGTAATGTTTGTTATTATTGGGCACACGGACGAATCGTAGATTAGACTGGTGAACACTAAAAAGATGATGAGCATGGCACGTTAAAATGAATCGTCATTGACACATCAGCAGTAGTAACTAATAAACAATTAAATATCAATAATATGAGATCTACGAACCTCAATTCGTTAGCTTACAAAAGCAAATTCGGGCTAAAATGGCTATACGAAGCTATTGGCTCTTCACTGAGTATAGGAAGAGGGGCACGGTAATTCGAGAATTCTCGAGGGATCTTAAGGCGTTACAGTGTTTGCATACATTGCAGAGCCGCTTCTACCTAACAGAGACTAACCTATCTATCTCGGTTCCACATTATTCTATGCACCAAAAGCGTCTCTAGGGCTGTTAAGTCGACCCCGGTTTGTCCCGTCCTATCCGATGCCATTGCGCCCATCTACTACTCCATCTGCTTCCTCCTTCGGGCTCATTCGGTTTCTGCCGCTATCACGCGCGAGAATTCCCTATGACACATCCAATGAAGAACATCGGTGCGCACATAAGGTTACGGATTCTCTGGCGCGTTAAATAACTAAGCGTCTAGATATAACGATCCAATCATTTCGTCGCGAATTCCAGATGCTACCTGTTTTGCAATAATATGTCAGTCGATGACAATCGGGGTCATATCCCATTGGTGTTAATCCATAACCTACACTAAATCCTACACTTGCGCGCACACATGCTTAAGTCGGATTTGGATGCTTGTCAGTATATGTATAGATTCAATGTGTGAATTCGTCCTGTGTGACAAATTTCAAATCAACCTGATTCTAGCCATACGGACGAGGTCTTTGCACGAAAGCCAAAAGGGATTTGCCAACTTCCGTGTGGATCTTGTTCCAGAAATTGAACATGCTCGCGCCGTCTACATATCGCAGATGGTACAAACGCACTGCCAAGCTTAAGACTTTCGCTCGATCGTATCCGATCCAAGCAAATTGGTCTTTATTTAAGGAATATTGAGACTAACGCTAAAGTTATTTAATTAACATATTCAAGTTTTCCAAAACTTGTTTGAAACGACTCTTAATTATTACTTTTAAAGCAAAGTCTCTACCCAAAATAAAGATAAAAAGACAAATCATATTTGCTATATAAATACTAAATTGAAGCAGTACATTGAGTGCATGCAAAATAAAAGCTATCGATAAAGAAAAATATGATCCCGCTTCATCTTTTCAGACAAGGATGAACCAGGATGTATCAGTCCATATGGGTTGATTGTGATAAGAAACTACCTGTACGAAAGATTCAAAGTTATCGTGCTCAAAACAATTACCAAATGTGCCTACTCATGTGTATTGGGGAGAGTTAAATGATGATAGATACATGTTTGTTTTGCGAGGAGGACTGGATTTCTGAGCTGGAATGATGATGACACCTGTACAGCGGAAGACCAGAGAGCAGCGGGACAGTTTACTCGGCTTAATCGCCCGATCGATTATGTCCGACGTAAGAAGATGCTCGTGGCTTTGTGTGTTTAGCGAACACCTTGGACGATAGTCGATATGCGATTATCATGAATATTTGAAGTATCAAAAGCGGTAGCAACGACGCTATGTTTCTGTCGCAGATATCGATCGAACTTCTCTTTATGTCTAGTTATAAGCGATAGTTGGTGAAACGGGGAGAGAAAAACCGATACGAAGAGGCCAAACGAGAAGTAGTTGGAATCGTTCCTTTTTACGTTATACCAAGAAATATTATACAGGATGACGAGGACGGCCTTATAATGAGGGTGGTGAGTCGCTTTTGCTTCTGAGACCTGTCGCGTGAAATTGTGAGAAAATTGTGTCAGAGGTCGAGTCTCGTTTTTATACCGTACACTATGTATTCTGCCGGCCGTCCAACGACGCTCGATTTATCATGACTAACAATGTACCGGACTCTGCCACGGACGACGCCGACACAACGCTCACTTCTGTACTGGTAATATACATATATTTATTTGCTCTATACCGTCAGTGCTTTTTCTGCTTCTTTATCTCCATTTTTATATTTTTTTTCTTTTCCCACGATCACGTCGTCGTTACTTTGCCTACTGGATATTTTTTTTTCTACTTTAGTCATATGAGGTTATTGTTGAAAAACTTTTTGAAAATATTTTCAAACCGTACAGTTCAACATTGAAGAAGTTCCAGAACTGTTTTTTTTTTGGAAAGAAAAAAATTTTTTATCAGAAAGTTTTACTCTGCTCGAATAGCCGCTGGAACAATCTGTAAAACTCCTGTATTCTGGAATGTGTTTCAAAGTCCTTGTTACATTTTTTTTTGAATCGTCTTAATATCTTCAAAATATTTTCCATTAATTGCGATTTTTAATTCGGAGAATTAAAAAAAATTGATTGGGGCACGTTACTCGATAGCGAAAATGATGTGACAGTGATAATAACATATCGACTTGAAACGAGTGTGAGTATTGAGCAAAAGTATATTTTAGTATATTCGAAAGTAAATACAAGTGTGGGCGAGTATTGCCAGGAAAGGCGGCTATAACGCGTATGTGAGAGTGGTCGAAACGCAGCAAAAGCACGTGAAAAAGCTTTCGCGAAGCTTCAACGAGCAAAACCCGTTACAGAGGGTGTAAAAAGAGCCAAGAACTTTTCTCGCGGGAGATCCGGGAAGGGAATGAGAGCGGCAAAAATTCAGACTCGCCTTTGGGAAGCCAAGGAATGCATGCGGAGGTGAAAAACGCGCTAGAAACGAGATACCTTCTGCGTACGAGAGATAAAGAGAGAAAGGGGAGCGGAAGCTAGATAAAAAGAAGGATAGAAAAAGCAGGCCCATGAGAGAGCAGTGAAAAGTTGAGATTGAAGTTTCACGGAGAACGGAAAAGTTGAAAAAAAGGTGTGAGAGCAGGAGAAGTTGGGTGGGGAAGAGAGAGAGAGAGAGAGAGAGAGATGGACGAGGAGGAACGAAGACGCCTGGCGTCAGTCATGAGGGTCATGAGGTGTATCCCCGAAGTCGGTTCACCGTGGAAAACGGCAAGCGCTCTTCGGCTGAAACTCTCGCTGTCTCGCACGTTTCTGTCGTAAAGTGTTGTACGGACTCTATCTGGTGTGGCACTCCCCACCCGCTCCGCGCGTTCTTTTCTTTCTTTTTGATGTTCTGCAACTGGCAGAGAAATGAGAATAACAAAAAGAAGCAGAAAAACGGAGGAGAAAATAGGAAGGATGAGAGAAAGCGAGTGAATCGTTTCGAGGATATGCGTCCCGAAGGGAATCGACGGCTCGTTCTATCGCTCTTCCTTTCCGAACGCTCCGCATCCGATCCTAACGACACAAACTCGTCTCCTGCCATTTTATACACAATCTCAGACACGCATACACCCTACGAGGTAAATACACACGCACTGTGTAACTTCGTTGACGTTCAACTCTTAGCGAAATGTACGAATGCGATTTACGATGTTTCGCGAATAAAACGGAGCGAAGCCTCAATCCTGAGTGAGCGGAAAAAGCTCTGCTTTTTACCTTATCGAGGTATTCTCTTAAACGTATTTCCTTAGTTGTTTTTTTTTCTCTCCAGTGCGCGTTTATGTCTATCTTTACAAAATTCTTTCTAATCTGACTCGTAAATTATTTATGATAAATAATAAAATATTTTTCGTAACAGTTTTTAATTTTTTGCGAAATACGAATAAACTAAAGCATATACATATTCCAAAAATATATGTAATTATATAATATAATTTTGGAAAATTAGTGAGAATTAAATAATTTGGGTATATATACCTGTATACGAGTTCAAAATATGTTTAAAATCCATCGACGTTTCGATCAGAATTTATTCCCGCCGATATATGTGAAAATGTTTTAACCTCAACATTTCTAAAATATTTTTCCAGTTTATTTATTAGCGTACTCACTTTAAAAAGTTTTGATTTTTTACCGGAAACAGTTCTTGCTGGTCACATTTGAAAGAACTTATTTTTAGAAAAAGTCGACGCACTTCTGCACTTTTCCACACAATTTTTATTTTATTTTATTATTATAAAATGAGCGGTTAGAAATCAGTTCTCTCGTCCCTGACACACAAGGCAATCGATGTTCTCATTTCTTAGGCGCTTCTCTTCTCTCTCTCGCAAATCTTACGTAATACATGTATGTACGTATAAGCACAGATTTAAATATGGATACGAAAATGAGAAGAAATAGGTGTCGTTATATGGACAAGACTTTAGTATACTCGGAACAGATGTATAAAAAAAGTCGTATCGTCAAATTATGTATACGATATGTAAGTGCTGGATGAAATTCTGTATTATATGAAAATGCCTACGTGTACGTTATTTTACATGTACACATACTAAAAGTACACCTAACACCTACCGGAGTGAAGTACGCATACTCGACATAGTTTTCAGCTTCGAGCATATTCCGTTTATAATTCGAAACAGTCCCGCAAGACGTACCTTGTCATCGACGATACACTCGAAAGAAAAGAAATACGCAACAAAAAAAAAACTAATTTCGTTGGCAACACTTTGAGTTGTTGGACTTGGAAAATTATTCTTATATGCCTGTTTCGTGAAGTAATAATGCAAGGTTGCCAGAAGCGATAGAGAAAAATATTCTACTAGCTTAAAATAGGTACAATTTTATATTTAGCGCTTACGGAGCATGACGAAAATTGCAAAAATTTTTTAAGGTATACGTTGGTGATTAATACGTAATTACACTTTCGGTTTAGAAATGAAAAAAAAAGAAATCTCTTAAATAATCCGATGACAGTCTTTTTGAGCCATTAAAGAGCGTGAACTCGGGATTTTATAAAAAATGTAAAGCCGTGTGTTTCAAGGATGTATATATCATTAGCGAAATGTTTGCACAGGAGAGAAGTTCCGGTTCGTCTGTTGCCAGTAGGCAAATTGCCTAGAATCAATCTTGAAAATTGGGATGAAAACAGGAGTGACGCGGTGCGACGTGCATCGTCATTCGCCTTCCACTTTTCTCTCACCCTTCGTACACTTTATCCCCCAGAACTCATATCGCGCTCCTTCTTTCCATCCATCCTTCTCTTCCATGTTGCATATTTATGCGCGACCCCACCACACCCAAGTGCCAAGCTATTTAAATGTGAGAGAATCCGCGACGAGTGCCGACCTTTTTCGAGTGACAGTGCCGTGGCAAGCAGGGCCCCGCGATAAACAATCACGCAGTCGGGAGAAAAAAATGCCTTTTGCTTATTTACGCATACAATTCATACCATTGAAAATGCAAAAATCGATTTATATCGTGAGAAAGAAAAAAAAACGGATACGCAAGAAATTGACAATATTTTGTTCTTTCAGCACTAATGTAAAAATAAAAGAAAGTGATTTATATCCATCACATTATGAATTTCTTTCATCTGGAATCTCATTAACTTTTGTCGATTCACATGGCTTTAAATAAATCAAGAGTTTCGAAATTTAGGTTTTAAGGATAGGCATTTTGAATATAATCGATGATAAAATATTAGATTACATATATGTATAGGGATGCGATAAAAGATTATTGATTTTTGTAAAGAGAGAAATTGACGAGTTATATCTTGCGAACTTATCGTGGAAAAAATCGAAAGAATTTGTTGAATTGCGAGTGCCACGTCGCTACGTCACTGAGAGGGTAGTAAATAGTATTAGCAAGTCAACTAGCGCTTTACTCTTCGGGTTCTTACTTCTTGAGATTCTCAGTTAATTTATACAAGTGGCACAGTGTAATGTAGTTATACCAGTTACAGGGTTACAGTTAGTTTTAGTTTCAGTCACTGGTTCGTGGCAGCTTCCGCGCTCGCCGAGGATCAACTCCCTCCCCGTTATCTCTCTCTCAGTCTCTTCTTTCCCTTTTTGGCTCCGTCTTCGTAATCGAGGGAAACAGAAATAACGAGAAGGCGCGATGGAAAGTGCGGTCGGAATTCAAGGATGAAGGAGAACTGAGATAATGGAGAAGAGGAAATACAGACAACAGCGGATCCTAGCGAATAATAGGAGCTCTGGGGGCTGCCAGGGAGAAATGTGAAGAAAAGAAATAGAAGAAGCAGAGACGGGCGGTTAACGAAAGCTCTCAATACCAAATTTCAAAGTGTCAAAGACTGCACGAGAGTGTCTCGAGGAACCGTTTGCCTCTTGGTCGTTAAAGACTAATGGGATTTGTAATGCATTCGCTTCGCACCTTTCACCACCGTCTTCTCGCCTCTTTATTTCCCATCCAAGTGAAACTCTCCTGAATTACGCAAATAAATTAAATCAAGTTTCTCATGAAAAAATGAGTAAAATAACAGCACCAAAATCCGCATCAGTCTGAAATCTCTCGAATGAATAAATTGAAAGTTTTAACCATGTAGCAATTTTGTTTGCAGCGGGATTCAATTATAAATTATAATATTATTTCATTATAACTAGAAGGCGTTTTAGAGGTAAGAAAAAAATCTTCATGGCTGCCAAATTTTCGAGGTTTGATGTATATATAGGTATTATCATCGCTGAAGTTAACGAGATCCCTGGGACAACGTGAAACTGCAATTACTCACGTTCGAGGATAGTTTGTTCGGGCGATTAATTCCTTGCCGACCAAGTTTCCCGCTCGATGAGCATCTCGAGACTCCGGTGCTGTGGTGCGCATATAAAGCCTATAGAGAATTGAGAGAGAATGAGATCGAGTAGCAAAATAGGAGAGGAAGAGATGAAAAGAGAGAAAGAGAAGGAGCTATATATTCTTCCTTCTTTTTCGCTCCCTTCTCCAGTAATTCCAGGAGTGCAGCAGTTGGGACAAAAAGGTCCCTCCGCACTTTGTTTAAAGAGACACGCCTGCGGAGGGTGGCTCTTTTTCTCCACTACAAACAGACTATTAGCTCAAAAGGAATGTCAAATAGATCTTATTCTCTCCGTTTTTTCATCAATCCTTTTTTTTTTATTCCATATATATATTCACTTTTTCGCCCGAGGCGTTTGACACCGAAAAAAGAATCGAAATAATAAGCCTTCGACGATCTTTTTTGTTCTTGGAAAGAACTTTTTTGCGTCCGGAGTTTGCGATCCGAAGCTCTGGAAAATCGAATAGTCATTCGATGGAACAAAGAATTGCTCCACACAATGGTGCCCCGATAAAAAAAACTTCTAGACCGAGAATGGCCGCTTTTTTTCTGTCCTTTTGTAACACGGTTATTGTGGAGCGCAATCGGATGAAAGGGTAGCTTCGAATATCGTCTATGACCTTTGGTCAGCAGCGGGAGGAACAGGAGCGTCCAAAGTCCGCGTTCTCCGCTATATGAGAGAAGCTCCAAGCCTGCGCTCCCTCTCTGCTATGACAAAGCGATGATTAATAAGGGGTCGCACGTCATTCACTCGCAGTGTTCCAGGCCATAGAAGCGTTGTATGCGCGAACGAGGCTAGCCAAGCGTCCATATCCACATTTCTATTCAAGTTGCTAACCGGATCTGACAGACACCGTAGAAAGAGGAAGAAAGGTTAAAGAGTGATCGGGAGAGGAGAGGGACCAGGAGGAAAATCCTAATTCATCATGCGTTCCGTCCAACAACTACCGAAACGTCATCCTTCCTCTGAGATATGCGCATTATATGTATTAACTCATTATTTTCACTTCGTTTGATTTATATCTTCGATCGATATAAACGTTTACCCATTAACTGACTTCATGAATTTAATAAAAGCGCTTTTTGTTCCCATTTTTACGTTATTCGTGTTGATATTTGGATGTGACAGCATCAATTAGAGTACATTTAACTCCTTTGGCAGAAAATAAAGATATCAGCGAGGTCCGATTGGTGGGTGATCTATTTTAATCGTATACAAATTGCTTTACGAATGAGTGTCAATTAAAAAATAAGCATCCGCAAATCGATATTAATTTTATGCTTTAGAGCTACGTATATAATTTGCCTACAATTTTGTAATTAATGAAAGGGAAAAAAGTTTTATTTTTAATAGTAGTTTTATTTCCAGTATAGATATACAGTGATTGACTTGGAATTGATCCCTTCTTCTTAGCTTAATGTCGTCAAAAATCGTGCATCTCGCACATTTTGTCGTGTCGGAACGACGGGGCGAAGCATGATTTTCCACAAATTATTATCGCGATTCTAGCCCGCTGGGACGTGATCCAGCGATCGAGTCGACTCGACCACATTCACGTAGGGTATACAACGTGCATGTAGTTACGAGAGGTGCTCGACACGAAAAGTTCACGCTACATTTTTCATTTTTTTCCTCTCTTCTCCTCGTTCCCTCTTCCGACTTCGCATCTAATCATTTTCGCGTAATCTAATTGCTGACTAAAAATTCGCTGTAGCTAGGTCGTTCGTTGTTAAGGTTGTGACATATCAATTACTTGTGTTCATCGATTGACTCTTTTTTCTTCTCGCTCGTGACTCCCATTCACTGCGTGTCACACAAATCACGCCGAATTACTTTTATCACGTCGCATTAACGATTACACCATTATAGACTTGTCTTCATCACTATTTATATAGAGTTGTTGCATAAATTTATGCCACCGATCGATTTTTCAAATACTTATCTTTAACTAAATGTATGCAGAACTTGCGATATTGAATATAATATTCTCGAAGCTTTTATTAACTGAGTCTAAGCATACAATAAAATATTATTTTCTTTAATAGAGAAACTTAAATTTTTATATATTCATTAAAAATAATATATGCGAATAATGTGTCGATGGAAGAAAAGGATATAAAATAGGATAAATAAATATGCATCTGTAAAATTATTTCTAGAAAAAAGAACTCATATATAGCTAGTTTTTATGCTTTTCGAAAAAAATTAACTGAATTATAATACGAGCGACAACGCGGCCGCTGCGAAGTCACTTTTTTGACATGTTTGAATTGATATTTTTCTGTTCGTCAGAGCGCATACTTTGCACAGCTTCGCATAATACGCTTTATTCCGATTAATTGATTAGAGGTTTCACCTCTTTATTACTACAGGATATATCCGAACTGATATATTTTTAAAAGTGTATTTTGAAACGATATATATTATAAATTTGAAAAACTAAACTGTTCACTGTTCCTATGATTAAAAATAGCTGGAATTAACATTCAATCTTTCAGTAACGAACTACCTGGCGAGCCCGACATGTTTTACCCCGACACTTTATCACCCGCCTAATTATTTCAAATTCAATCAAAAAACCAAACAATCAAGACCGTGTTCGGTTTTTCACTCGACCTCGACGAATCACCATGAATAAACAATAGTCGAGGTATTCTCGGAAATTAGGAATTTTTTTTCCTCATTATGCTTGACGAATTTTCTCTCTTTTTTTAATGTCTACGATCCCCGAACTATTCTGGTATATTTTTCCAGATATATTTTAACATAGAACATTGTGTTACAAGTTTTTTTCACATGAGCTGAGAAAATGTAGCGTACTCGAGAACCTCCAGTCTAATTTTTCGAGAATTGAAAATATAGATGTCAAAATTTCAAGTGACCATATTTTTTCGTGTCCTTGACGACATCTACTTCATAATAGATAGTTCCTGAAAATTTTTGCAAGACCAAATAAATGATTTTAGCATCAATGTCATTATTTCCAAAGCACCGCACGTTGGTATTTTTCTAATGAGTAGAGAGATTAGTCAAAAGTCAATGCGCTCCTCATAATGCTCTGTATTTCCGATGAATCGATTAGAGGCCTCATGTCTTTATGAATACAGAATTATGTAAACGAATGCATCGTATTTTTCAACGAATCGTAACTCGCTGATAATGCATTCGTAGAAATCCTGAAAAATCGATAAATGATTTCAAAAGGAGACTTACGAAACGAATAAATAAAAGTAACGAAGAGATAGTTTCATTGTTTAGGTGTGTGCGTGTGGATGTACAGACTCGTGTAGCGGAGTGAAAAGCCTTCATCACATGGCACACAGTATGTCAGCGAGAAGGACAGTGTAGTTTCGTCGTACGGGCGTTACTAATGACGTGTACACAGTAGTATCTCGTTTGTTTAGCGTAGTTTCCATGTACGACAACGTATCTAGTATGTGAGATACGTACTATCTCGCACATCTCGTATATCTTTCGCTACGTTTCGTACATAAGAGGACATGAACGTAGGAGCGAGCCAGCTCTCTGTAAATAAGTGGCAACGAGGTGTTAGATGCTTGGACGTGTCTCTGTGTGTAATATGAACTTGGCTAACTGCGTAAATGGCAAAGGGTCATATAACCGCGAGAGTACAGGTAACCAAATAAATGGACGGGGAAGGAGAAAAAACGTAAAAAAAAAACGACGGGAAATAGAAAAATCAAGAGAGCAGAAAGGATGAGAGCGCCGAATCGAAGACAAAGAAAAATGAGCGCAGAAAGGAGAAAAAGTAGTGGATAGATAAAGAAAGAGAGATAGAATGGTGAAAGGGAGATAGAGAGAGGGTTATAGTGGAAAGGGCAGGGAGCACTGGGCCCCTCTAAGCCGCAAGAAAAGCAAAATGACAAAGCCTCAGGCGCAAACAGCCTAGCAGGCACATTGTTTTTCGGCTTCCATTGTCCTCAGTATGAAGCCAGTGAGCTCACTCGCTCCTGTCCGCGTTATTATAGCCTGTGGCTCTTGTTTTACCCACTGAATACACGTACAAATATATATACTTATTATATATATACTATATTTCGGAATACGTACTTAAATATATGTGTATGCCTGTATATATACATTATACATAGTGTCTTGAAACTTAATATCTAGAATAAGAAAATTGATCACGCGAGAAAATAATGAGTCGAAAAGTATAGACTCATTTCTCGATATGATGTACTAATCACATTATTTATTGAGTAACAGAAAAGAGCCCATCATAGGCGAGAGAGTAGTTTTGTGTATCTACATTTTGGTTCTTGACTTTCGCTGATTGGCTACATTCAATTTGTACATTGATGTTTGAAAAACACTTGGATCGATAAACTTCCCAGAACATTTTGACTTGGAATTTAATTACGTATCTATTTCATCGTTATCGACATACATTTTCTTAAAGAACACCCTGTATATATGGTAATATTTAGCTCGTGTACATCGGAGCTAACAAACCGTGCGCCGCTTGGTTCTCTCGTTTCAACCCTCGACAACAATTGACATAATAGAAGCGCGTGCATCCACATCGGTACAGGCTAGCATGTTCCCAGGAATACTCCGGGGGTGATTACTTGTCCTCTCGTGCACCAGACAAAACGAAGAGGAAAAGCTCGACTCCGGTTATAGTGAAAGCCTGTACAGGTTCTTGGCAACTTCATCGCAACGATTTTGTCATCCTCCACTTGTAATTCGTACAGTGAAAACTGAACGAGATCTGCAATCGAAAAATTACAACGATTTAATCAAACACTATATACAGGAGTAATATTTAGTTTTGTTATTTTCAGCTTTTAATATGAATCAATAAAATTATTTTTTTTATAAGAAATGAAAAGTATGCTAATGTGAAAAAAAGTGTATACAGTACGAGATCTCAATAAGGCCGCTTCTGCAGTTCGATACGAACAAGAGGGCACACCTGGTAACAAGTGCTTATATTCATAAAAGAATTGAATTCTTCTCCCATTTTTTAAAAGTAACTGTGTACATATGTATGTCACTCCAAAATGGGTTAAAAACGTGTCGAGCTTACAATTTTTTCTCACTACAGTATATATACGGTTTTTGATGGGTTCACCATTTTTCGTTGCACATACTGTCTTCAGCATACAAATAATGATCAACATATATAGAGTGAGAAGCTAAGGATCTTTTGGTTGCTGCGCGATGTAGTCAAGAGCTATTAAATCAAAAGGGTCCGAACGTGTCGAACTCGTTAAAAAGTTCGTAGCTCGTTGACTCGAATTTTTCATGGCACTTTTGATCACGGTATATATATAAACATATATCCATGTAGAAGAACTTTATTTCATTGGGAAATGCACACCTCAACAACAAAATATACTTCCTTCGAGTAATCTTAATTTGTTCATGCTGTTATATATTTTTCGAACACTACTCTTTATCCATCTTTTTATTTTTAACTTGTACACTCTTGTAAAATCAAAACGAAATGTATATATATATTGACCAATAATTTGTCGCAGACTATTAAAAAAAATGTTTAAGGAAATTGAAAAGTTCAACGTCTCGCGTTAGTTTGTTTAAATGTGGGTATTAAACTTGGAAAAATGAAAAACCTATCATCCAGTATGCCTCTAATTCTTTAGAAGTTTCGAATCACGTATTTCGCCTCACGAATCTTCACAATGAGAAAATAGAGTCGTTAAAGAGATTTTAGGTGCGATTACTTTTTTCAGATCAGCCTTCTTTCTCTACTTTGCCATAAGTCAGGAGCTCGCTCTCTCTCTTTCTCTCTCTCGGCCTCGCGGTTCTTCTAATAAAGACTCGACGAAAGCATTCATGCTGGCGATCTAGATAATATCTAACGAGCAGTATATCAACGTGGAAATAAGAGTGGGGGGTCGCCCGTCTCGGGGTCAGAGGTAATGGGAATCCCTGGCTCGGTGGTATACCTGTGTAGAACCCGAGTCACGCATTCGTGTACATACGCTGGATATACATAGAGCAAACCTGCTTCTAGTTGCCATAAGCCGCGTATATTTTTTCCTTCATAGATGCAAAGTGCGTCCCTACATTAATTCACCTTCCCGCTGCATGGGCGTGTTGAAAATCCATGTCCTCGCGCACATTTGTACAAATACGAGGACACATAAACGTTTACATTCATATATTTACACGCGTGTATACGTATATGCATTTGCAGCAAGCTCAGAGGTATTAAATCAAGGTATTACAACGATTAACCCTGGCTGAGGCTAAGTTATCGCATTTCCCTCTCTGCTAGCCCCCTTTCGCCCTCTTTTACGATCTAATATCTATATGTGCATTCAGAATATGTATGTCTGTATATCTCGTCTACAATGTATATACGCATAATTTGTGTATACTATATACATGTATAATACATGAACATACTATATATAAATGTTCGCTGATTCTCATCCGCGCTGTCAGGTCTCCCGGCCGGTTCTCCGGGATTTTGGATCTCTCGTTTCATCTTTCCCTATTCGTCTCTCGCGGGACAGACCCGTTCTCCTTCTCTTTCTTGCTTAGAAGTCCAATTTATTCCCTTGAAAATTTATTTCCTCGAATATCCTCGTCCGTCGTTCGGCCGACGCGGAATAATTACACCTGGGATCGAGACACAGTAATAATAACGTTTAATCCGTCTCGCGTACGCGAAGAAAACTATCTCACTGTTACGATTCGCTCTACATATTTATGGAGAGCGTGAATCGACACGATTGCGGTTCAGGCTTATCGCACCCTACTAACCCCCGTGAGAAAAACTCACCGGGCTTTATTCCCTTCCCCCGGAGCTTTGGGGTGTGACTACCCTCGTAATTTGTCATTGGTACTATATAGCATCTACAATCAATGCCTGAACGGCTTCATAATCGCTTTTCCAAATGTTTGCCTGCATCGATCACCATATACGTATACTTTTATCTCTATATTCTTTTTTATCTCTCATCAGATGACACTTTATCATCGTCGTTTGAATTTTACACCATTGAATCATCATTCAAGGTTTTTTTTGACAATAATCTATATTAACAAAGACATGAGGCCTCTAATCGATTCATCGGAATATAGCGCATTATGCGGAGCGCATTGACTTTTGGCTAATCTGTACTCATTTAGAAAGAAATTTAACGTGCGCTGCTTTGGAAATAATGATCTTGAAGTTATAATC
>JAPYYW010001748.1:0-25900 GCA_030522545.1 Cremastinae sp. A BG-2022a | reverse complement strand
TTTGAAATATTATTATAATATGATAATTATTATTTTACTTGATTTTGATGCATAAACTTGGGTTTTTGTTTCTTAACTAATGAACTAGATGGAGAAACTTCTTAAAATTTGGTGACAGTAATCGTTGACATGTAATTGAGGTCTGACATAAATTTTATGCAGATGGTACTATTTAAACAAAATTTACAGCCAAAATAAACATTTCTCCCATTTACTTCCATGTATAAGCTTACATTAGTTAAAAAAAATTATAATTTCTAAAATATGACGTGGTTGATCGACTTCAAATTCGAACGATCTACGTTTTTTAAATTTGTGATTCATTTTTTTTTTATTTGAGTTGATGGTAACATTTTTAAAAGTACTACCGAAACCCCTTAAAGGGATTCTTTCTCAAATCACGTTGCGATCACGTCACGATCAAGTTACAGCTCAACATGGTGGCCTCATTGGCAGTACGGTAGCATGTGCTGTACCGATTAAAATGGCAGTACGTTAACTGTACTCTTCACTTCTCTACTCAAGACCATATTTTAAGTTAAATTTGACGTTTTAAAACTGCAGAAGAGTTTTTTTTTAGTGAATGTATTCCAAAATAGTCCATTTTTTTTATAGCAGCCACATTCAAGATGAAATACGAAAAAATAATGTCAAGAGTAGAGAAGTGAAGAGTACAGTTAACGTACTGCCGATTAAAATCTGTGGATGAATTACAACAAATTATCACCCGTCGTGCGGAGCACTCCAGTTTTATTCCACTGTACTCTCATCGACAAGGAAAATTCATCGACTCGAGGATCACAGCAACGTTATCATCGTTCTTCCAACGTTAACGAGTTTACACACAATACTTGGAGCGCGTAATATACAGGTTCACCGCAAAAATGTACTTTCGTAAATATTTCACCACAGATATATCTGTAAATTATGTTAAAGTTATTTGTATGCATTATCTTCACAAACCTCCCGATCAGAAGCATCTTCGAAGTGAAATCTGGAACACAATTGAATCGAAATATTTTTTGTGAATCTAAAATAATTTGTCACATTCAGTTTATGTAGAAAAATAATTGTAATCTAACTAAAAAAAATATAATTGAACGTCAAAATCATTAATAAAATTAATAAAAATGTTTCGTCCAAGTTCCTTTAGAAACTAATGAAAGTTTATTTAATCATGTTTAAAACTGTATGTGAAAGTTCAGAAGGTTTCATTATCTGGCAGACGATATATTTATTGATGAAATCTGGTAACACTTGATCTTATATTTTGAATATTAAAAAATATGATTTTTACCGATAAATATTTCTACTTCCGCACAGTGGAACCTCCAAAAATTAAAATACAAATGTGCTTGTGATACCAAAGATAATTTGTCCAAATTTTTATCAAAATATACCGATGTTTATTTTATGCAATAACTGCCATAACGATAAACCTCTGATTAAGAATTCATCGTATTCTATTCTCATATTGTATTTGTGCTATCATCACCGGCTATTCATTTCATTATAAACTTTAACAAATTTTTTCTAAGAAAATATTTATGGCATATTGAGGAATACAAAAATAACAAAAGATTTGAAAATGTTCGATAGTTGGAATTTTCGAAAATTGATAATAGCGATCAAAGGTGTATTGCTTATTTATTCAGTATTATTTACTCATATATATTATAACATTTTCATTTCTATAATAATAATCATAGCACCACGAGCACTCCACAGTAATTTAAAGTTAGGTAAAAGCGCGATGTTCACGCTTGGGGACCTCCAGAAGGTGATAGCTGCTGCGGGCGCCTTGTGTAAAAACATCAAAAAAATCTGTATCGCTGACTAGATAAAAATTTTATGAAATTGATGCTCGTCGATCTCCAATAATCCCTTCCATTTCATTGTTTAAATCCTCTTACGTCCAAATTCGAGCAGGAAAGAAATGTGAGTCATAACGTATAATTATTTTTATTTGGGTTAAGGAAAGCGACGAAATTGTATTACTCATATTATGGCGTGGTAGGTAAAGCACATTTATTCTTTTAATTTAACTTAGTTGACTCTTGATCGATAACGAAAGATCAATAAAAATGGAGTGCTAAGTGATTCAAAAGAATGTTTCAGTTATCTCTCCTGAGGTGCAATTCCATACTGGAGTTTTGTAAACGTGTTTTTCGTATCTCGCATATGATTGATCGTCGTTATGTTTTTGTAACCATTCTATTTAATGTTTTCAGTGAAAGCTTGCGCCTAATTTTTATTCATCGTTACGATTATCGTTATACATTATTCTGCACTCTTCTTTTTTTATCTTATTTAAATTTTCGACATACTCCTTAATTATTCCTTCTTTTTCATTATTTTTTTTTCTTTTTTTCTTGTTAACTTCAACACCCTACCTATATAGCTGGTCATTATTTTTATTAATCATTATAATAAATAATACACAAATTTGGAGTAATATATTTCAACGTCGCTTTTTTTTAAATGCCTACGTGTCCCCTCTGTTCCTCTTTTCTCTCTTTCTTTCTCTTTTCCAGTATATTTTTTCTATATACGATATAAAAAGCATTGATTCATTGTTATAATCGGACAGGACGATGCGAGATGATGATATTTTTCGACACCTCTCAAACCTTATTTATTCCGTACCATTTGCTTTTTATTCGTTTTCTTGTGCTCTTTTTTTTCCTTTCTATACATAGCCAAATATATCACTTATTGGTAATTTTCTGAAAATAAGCGAATCACTTGTTTTGGCGAAATTCGTAAGCCTTTTCCAACACTTTCACCAAGGCTCCAAAAAATAGGGAATGGGAGACTGCGAAGGCAATCAAGAGCCACGAAAACTTTGAAAGCTGTTCGCTCAGAAAGATGTCAGATATGAAAAATAACCATTCGTATAATTCTATAATTCTTTATAAAGCTATAATCAAGTAACGTTGTAAATCACAACAGCCGTTTATTCTGTCACAAGCCCGTTCTTTATATCGATAAATTGCGCCATCCATGAATTTTCTTAAGGCTCTTTATAAGGCTTCCAAGGCAAATTAATTATTATACTAATAAAACAAATAATTCATAGATAAAATATATACATATATAGTATTGTGTGAATCCGAGGTGGTTATAACGATATACCATAATGGATAAAATGCTCATTAATGCGATGCCTGTCGTTGATGCAAAAAGTGCAGGAACGCTCAGTTCGAGCACGATCAAAGCCAACATGCGTCGATATCATCATCGTCATCGGACCTGCGCTTTTATCATTTCTCTCTCATTCTCTCTTTTTCCTGTTTATCCACATCTCTTATTTTCTCTTTCGCTCTCTTTTACCTTTCTTACCAGTGTACCAAAGGATAAGTACAAAAGTTTTAATGGCGTTTGAATTTTATAATCTCATACATCGGGCTGAACGTCGTGGGTTTAGGGTTGCTTTATTTTCTTCCAATGTATTTATTTATGCCCTGGACTCTCTGGTCCAGCTACTATCGAAAGTTCCGATTAGCTGCACATTATTTAAATAGTCATTTATTACTGGGAGACTATTGTATTTGATAACTGATATTTTTTATGGGTCTCGCCATCGTTTAAATAAGTAAAAACTTTAGCGTGTACATAGAATTTAGAAAAACATTCGTTCTATTTCTATTATTTTTTTTTAGCTTTCGGTCTCTGGGTAGCTGCTACGCAATAATTGAAATCAAATGGTCTCACAAGAGGTATTTTTTATATCGGGACGTTGAATGGAAGGAAGAATTGAAATAATGAGGCACAGGGAAACGGTTTACGCCGATTTGCCACCACGGTGAACTCATCTCGACAAATTGCTGTTTTCGTTATTTCGCATACGTCCTTTAGCTTTTTCTCTTTCCCTCTCTTTTCTTTCTCCTAACTATTTTTTTTCGGACGGGGCTCAGAATTCTACTTTCACAACTGAGTATACTGCACACTCCTAGAATTCGAGCCGGTAGGCGCTGCAACTAGTCTCGTGATCTTGAAGGTTAATTGTGCAGCGCGAGGCCGACGGTGACAAGTCGATATGGTTCGCTGCTAAAGCTTCCTCGTTGTCCGCAACCCAATAACCGAGTGTGTCCGTGTCATAAGTTGGAATCATTGTCACTTCTGAAAATATTCGTAAATTGGAATTTTAAAACCCACAGTCAGATAAATACGAGATGAATTATATAGAATTATTTTTTAGCAACGTTTACAAAAACCCACAAAGGATCTCTAAAATTTAGAAAAAAAAAATTAACACAATAACTGCAATCTTTTGCAATTTTCACAGATTTTTTGGGAGTTTTTGCAATTTACTTATATTATTACTAATTACTTAGACATATGTGATATAGATTTTTTAAAATAGACATCGAATACGAAATTGTGAAAAAAGTTAGATTTTAGAGCATGCCAAATTTCGAGATCTCAGCGACGGTTGAAAGGATTGAAATAAAACCAACGTTATTCAAAAGAAAAACATTGGTGGATGGGTTAGAGACTATTTAATTTGGAACTAAGAGTCGCACTGCGAAGCTATTTTTGATAGAATGTCGAAAAATGTCGATCGGATGAACTTTGTTCGCTTTTTTTGATTACTTGGCATCGAGATACTGCCGTGTCTATTGATCAATTTACATTAAATTTTATCGAATTGTATATAATAACAATCTGTTATTTTTTTGGTCAACAATTATACAATTAATAAATTATAAAAAATATATAACGTGTTGAATTGTGCCTAATAAAAATGAATCTTTTTGGTTGTGTGTATTATTAGACCAAGTAAGATTAAACATGCATTTATACTTTATAAATAGCAACAAATGGTTTGAAAAATGATGAATAAACAAACCCAGATTTTTGTCCTCCCAGGTTCTTTTAGCATCAAGGAGCGCATCGTAAACTTCTCGGCTAGGCTCAGTACCGCTAAATACATAATATCTCGCCCGTACTCTCTTGAAAAATTCAACGTTGCTGTAGTAAGAGTTACCATGATGAGGGACGTACGTCAGATCGACGTAAACTGGTTGAATCTTGGTCTTTGTCTCCTTCGATTTTTTATCGTTTTTAGCAGGACTTTCGGAGCGTATTCGGTTTTTAAGATTCTCAGAGATGATTCTCTTGGGTTGTTTCCGTTCTTTCTTTGGAGTCGTATGCGAGGGGCCTTTGTTCGAAGTTTCGTCGCCGATCGTCGCCGTAGGTGTTGGAAGTCTCAATGGCTCGCCCCACTCTGTGATTGGATCAGCAGAGTTCATCTGAAAATCTCCGAAATCATCATATTGATCTACCCTCTTTGTAGCTGATCGAAGATTGAATTTTCGTGGCGGCTTCGGCGAAGGGAGACCCAACGGTGAATCCCATCCGGTCAATGGATCCGGCTGCTTGTCCGTCGTAAGGTCATTTTTCTCTTGACCACTTTGTGTACTTGATTCAGATTTTTCAGAAACAGCTTCCGTCGCATGTTCTGCTGTATCGGGAACGTTTAATTTTTTAAAAGAAAAGTCATCAGTCGCATCTGACGCCGCTTCACTTGTCACTTCCCGGACGCTGGTCACTTTCGCGGGCAATTCCGGTAATTCTCCGTAAAAACTGCTTGTCATGTCCACTTCGGAGAATTCGACGCTTTTATTGTGCTCGTCGAAGTGATACGTTGACTGTGGCGAATGACCGAGCTGGGAGATTGTCGATAATGGAGAACTCGGTCCATCCTCGTCTGTTTCACCGTGACTGATAACGCTTCGCTCGCTTCGAGGACTCCCCGACTCGTGCTGCATTTCCCTTGGTAATTCATGTTTTACGGCGGCAGGGGGTTCGAATTCACTGACGAAATTGCCTCTAACTCCTATCATCTCTGATGGTAAAATTCTGTCCTCAACTTTAACATCCGTTTTTTCCGCGAGGATTGTTGTTTCTCCTTTCTCGTTCGTCGTTTCCGTCACTTCCATCGTCGTTGTTATTATGTCACCCTCTTCAGACATTGTTCGAGTTGTTGTAATCGTCGTTCTTATAATCTCGTTTGAGCGAAAACCCTGCTCAGGAGTCGCCGTGCTCGATCGAGGGGCCGCACTCTTTTTATCTGGAGTCGAACGTCCCGAGATCTGACTCGCCTCGATTTTACTGCTGCTCTCTGATAATTTTCCCAAAGAAGGCAATATAATCTCGGTATCACAACTCCTGCCAGTGCTTCGTTGTTCTTCCGAGACGAAATCCTTAACAATCCCAGTGTCATCCAGTTCCTTGCCTATCTCACATTTTGATTTTTCATCGGTTTTTTCTTCCTTACTCTCCATTTTTGCCTCAGATTTATCATACTGCTCCTCAGACATGTAAGTACTGAACTTTGTTATATCTTTAACACTTTCGGTTGACGATACAATTTTCTCAATTATCTCATCAGTCCCTACAGATGCCGATGGGTCTTCTTCACATACAATGGTTTTGACGACTCTCACAGTCACAATTTGAGATTTTTCATCGGAAACATCGTCGTTGTCGTTATCTGTTTCCTCAATTATTGAGCGTTTTATGATCTTCGTGATTGTTACTTCTGGTTGATTCTCTTGCTCCTTAATCATTTTTTCTATTACGATTCCTTTTTCCGGTGATGTTTTTTCAATGTTCGTCATTTCGATAGGTTGAGCAATCTCCGTTTTTTTCTGATCTTGAATTTCCAGCGAAGATTCCGGCATTTCCGTTCGCACGCTATAATCTGGAGTCGATTTACCGGAAAGCGTAGTAATGTGAGTCGTTCTCATCTCCGTCATACCTCCTACGAAAGCCTTGTGGAACGGGGTCTCGTAATCATGGGAGTATGATGAGTCGATCTCCTTAATGAGTTTGTCTTCACCGTAATGGTGAACTTCCGAAGTTGAGGATCCAAATGATTTTGGATCGGGAGTTGATTTTCCGGAAACCTCAAAGCGCTCTGATGAATCAAGGATCTCTCTTTCAAGCTCCTCGTATACTAAATCGTCAATAATACTGGCGCGCGAAATTTTTTTTGTTACTATTATATTCTCAATAATATGGAAGAGAGCCATTTTCGAGATACCCATTTGTTTAATAATTTGTTCTAAAATCAAAATGTTTATACGGATTCCTTTCTTGACGCACTCCTCTATAATGTAGTTTTCGACTTGGATACGTTTCTCCTCACAAATCGAGGATTCCATCTTAGATTCCATCTTTATTGGCGACTTGATTATTATTCCTTCCTCAAGCAGATCTTCCAGCTTCTGATCGTGCTTAATCATTTCTTTAATGATTGTAATAATAACGTGTCTCGAAATATACTTAAGCGCGGCAAGCTCATTGATTACGTTGGAAGATATCTTTTTGTTATGAACAAGGTATTCTCGTCGAATGAAAGACTCAATGTCATTCCATTTTGATTCGGGTATATCGATCACGTCAACGCGTTCTAGTCCCGATGATTTATCTTCCTCTCGACTCGATAGCTCTACAAGAGACTCCCTAGGCACATTGTTTTCTAAAATTGCCGCCTCGACATGCTCCAATATTTCGTCTCGCGGAATTGCATACAAAGCCGCGATTTCGTCTATAACATGGTGAGTTATTTTCTCTTTTTTCAATATATATCTATTGACGATGTACTCCTTAACATGCGAGTCACTCGCCTCGCGATCCTTCGCGAATTCGCCAGCGACATCTTCCGTAAGTTCCACCTCAGCGCTCTTTTTAATAAATTCGCACGGCGACAACAGTGATTGAGATTCTTCCGTCACGACAGTTTTCTCCTTGATTTCGTTCTGTCGTTCCGGTTGCTTTTCTTTCTCGTCGTATTTATCTCCATCGTTGGGTGGAGGTAATACTTCGTCAGGTACTTTCTCTTCGAATAAGCTCGCTGTTCGCGATCGACCAAAAGCCATTCTTTCATTGCCGTCGAATAAACTCTGCGATCGCGATCGCTCTCTCGAGACATTATCTTCTCCGAATGATGATAAGTCTCTCTCTTCATCTTCGTACTTGGTACTCGATTTGTCGACAATTGTCTCTGCAAGTTTTTGCAGTGCCTGTACTGCGTCTTTCTCATCGAGCTTGCTATCTCTCAACGCTAACTTTTTACTCAAATCTTTCTCTGATATCACAGATTCTTTTTTATCTTCTTCCGGAGTTGTGCTCTTCGAAACGTTACTAATATTTTCCGGAGATAATACTCCAGTTATTTTTTCATTCTCATCGTCAGTAACAATGTTTATGGATGATTCTAATTTACCAATCTCCATCGCGTGTTCCTTAAATTCTTCTTCATTTGCTGAGATGATACTTGTTGATCTCGATGTCTTTAATTCTTTTTCATCTTTTTCACTGATATTCGTTGGTTTTTCGGAACTTTTACTAGCGTCGGTTGGTTTTTCTGCTCCCTTCTCAGCGATTGGATCGGTAGAAATATTATTCACCGCGAATGATTCCTCACTTTCCTTTTCGGGTGATATTTCATTCGATACAGGCTTCTTCTGTATTTTCATATCCGAACTCGACTTTTCGCTGACAATGCTTGGTGATCTCGAACAATCGGATCCTTCTTCTTTTTCTTGTCGTTGATTTTGCTGTTGTTGTTCTTCTTCGCCATTTTCTTCTGCTTGTTTTTCTTCATCTTTATCTTCACCGTGTTTCAGAATTGATGCTAATTCGCAACTGTCAACCAACTCTTCTTTTTTTTTAATGATAACGCTCGAAGCTCTCGAATCGTCTTGAGACATTTTCATATTTTCGTCAACTATACTCGTTGATCGTGAACGATCTTTCGCTTTTTCTGCTATATCCTCTTTTACATCAATCACATTGGTAGACATGGTGCTATCGCTTGGGGCTTCTTTTTTTTCTACGCTAGACGATGTACTAGAATGATCTTTCGCTATTTCTTTTACTTCTTCTTTTTCAGAAAGTATGCTTGTTATCCTGTAATCATCCTTTTTAGTGTCTTCTTCCTTTTTTGTGGTACTTAAAACATTACTTGAAATTATAATACAATCCTTTGGTATTTCTATTTCCCCCTCCTGTTTGATCTTAATATTTTCTTCGGAAATACTCGAAGTTTTTGAATGATCCTCTTCAATTTCATGGTCTCTTTCGTCTACGGGGATGTTTAGTGTTCTTAAGCAACTCTCCTTCATTACTTCATCTTCTTCTTCTGCTTTTTTGATAGGACTCGGTACTTGAACATTCTCTTTTAATATTTTGTCTTTCTCTTGCTCCATTGAGATACTTGTTTTTCTAGAACAATCTTTCAGAGTTTCTTCCTCATCAAGTTTACTGTGGTCATCATCCTTCTCATGAGTAACAATACTCGATTTCCTGGAATGATCTTCTGATTTTTCTTTCTGGACTTCAGAGACTATTGTTTCATGTTCATTTTCTATTTTAATGGCGGTGCTCAACGTTTGTGAATGATCTTTTATCGGATCTTCCGTTCGTTCCTTTTCATTTAAGACACTTGGTTCTTGCGAATAGTTTTTCCGTTCATCTTCTGTTTCAGAAACGATGCTTGATGCTCTGGAACGAATTTTTGGTTCATCTTCTTTTTCAGCAGCGATCCTCGAGTGAATTTCAGCCACTTTTTGTTCTTCCTTCTCGACAGCACTGCTTGTTGTCTCCGTGTAAACTTTTGAAATTTCCCCTGTTTCGTCTACATTATTCAATATTTCAGTATGTTTCGATATCTCATCCTCTCGTTTTTCAACAACAATGCCATCACTTCTGAAATGGCTCTCGGCAGGCATTTCTTCTTTCTTTTCAGCACTGACGATACTTCCTGACCTCAAACGTTCTGACATCTCTTCCGTCGTTTTCTCTTCCAGTTCATCTTCCTCTTTTTGTTCGATAACGATGTTTGATTTTTTGGAAATATCTTTGGAAATCTCAACATCCTTTGTGCTGACAGCATCACTAGCAGTTCTGGAATGATCTTCCAATGTTTGTTTCTCTACTTTATCAATATGGGGTGACACAGAACAATCACTGATTGGAGATTTCTCGTTTGTTCCAAGTGAACAGCTGGATGAGGGCGAAACTTGTCGAGATTTCTCTTGGTCCTTTTCTTCAGTCACCAGATTCGATTTTTCGGAACGATCGATCAACAACTTTTCTTCTTTCTCAGTAGCGATATTCGACGATTCCGACAGTTCTTTAACCTGTAGTTTATCTTCACGATCGGGAGTACTCTTCTTTCTTTCGATTTCTTTCTCAGGAGAAACACTTTTCGATTTTAAGTCTACCGAAGTTGTATCATCTTGTTCGTCGCTCGTGATATTCAGCAATCCACTCCGATCAATCAATTTCTCCTCCGTCGCTTTGTTTTCTAAAATGATGCTTGCTGATTGGGAATGTTCGCCGGATTTTTTTTCTTCTTCGAGCTTTTCTTGAATTAATATGCTAGTAACTTCGTCTGATTTCTGGTTCATATCCGAAGAGAGTTTCTCTTGTTTTACGGGACTCGATAATGAAGTTTCTTTAATATCGTCTGTCTCAGTTGGAATACTTGAAGATCTCGACCGAGTTTTTTCAGAAGATGCCGCTTGTTGTTCTTCCGAAGTGTCGATTGAAATAAGTGCTGGAGATGATTTTTTTTCCAAAGGAACAGAAGTCTCTTCATGCTGGATGCTTTCTTCTCTTTTTTCTTTTGGGCTCTGGGATTTAGAGAGATCGATGGTTTTTTCATCCTTTTCATCGTCACGTATTGGACTCGTGATGCTCGATGACTGAGAATATTCAATGGACTTTCGGTCATCAGAGACGACACTGCCGGATGTTGAGCGAACCAGAGTTTCTTTATTTGCATCATCAATATGAGAAGGGCTTGACGGTATTATTTGCTCTTCAAGTTGATGATCGTCTTTCAAGTCAATGCTACTTGCCAGCAAATGCTCAGCCTCTTTTTTTTCTTTTTTCTCCAATACTATACTCGGAGAAGTATGCAGTAATATTTTTTCACTACTGTCAACGATCATTTCATAATTATCGTCCGGGCTACTTTTTTCATTTACATTCACAGTTTTTTGTTCACCTTTTTCATCAAGAGGTACTTTTCCGGTTGTTTCGGTATGACTCAACTGTTCGAATTTTCTATCTATTTTTTCGCTGCTCTCGCTCACTGATCTTGATTTGTCAAAACCTGTTAAAATTACTGACTTTTCACTCAAAGCACTCGGGGATACAGAGCGTTCAGAAAGCGCTTTTTCATCTATCTTTTCACTGCTTTCGCTTGGTGATCTCGATTTTTCAATATCTTTGAGAACTGGAGATGTTTTTTCGCTGGTTTGGTTTGGAGATATGGAACGTTGTGATAAAGCTTCTTTTTCTATTTTTTCACTGTTGTCGCTTGGTGATCTTGATTTGTCAACATCTTTAAGAGCGAGTGACTGTTCACTCGGAGCATTCGAGGATACAGAACACTCAGGAGACGCTTTTTCATCTATTTTTTCGCTGCTTTCGCTTCGTAATCTTGAATTATTTGAATCGCTAAGAACGAGAGATTTTTCGCTGAGCGCACTCGGAGATACTGATGCACTTTCGGAAATTGCCCTTTGATCAATTTTTCCACTTTCGCTTAAAATTATTGGTTTTTCAACATCCTTTTCAACGGATAAGTTTTCTATTATTATTGAATCTGAAGATACAGGAAGTGCTTTTTCTTCTGTTTTTTCGCTGCTCTCACTTGGTGATCTTGATTTCTCAATACTTTTCGGAGCTAGCGAGCTTTCGCTCATACCACTTGGTGATACTGATATCTTGGAAAATTCCTTCTCTTCCATTTTTTCACTTTCAGTCGGTGATTTTGATTTTTCTAGGTCTTTAGAAGCGAATGATCCTTCACTGAGAGCTTCACTCGGTGATATTGATCGTTCCGACGATGCTTTTTCTATTATTTTTTCGATTTCATTAAATGATTTTGATTTTTCAAAATCTTGAAGATTAATCGACTTGTCGCTAAGATCACTTGGTGACACTGATCGCTCAGATGGTGCTTTTTCCATAACACTCTTTACACTCGGAGATTTTAAAGTTTCCGTGTCTTTTTCAGAAGTTAATATTTTTTTACTCGGATGACTTGGAGATTCCGAATTATCTGAAGACGCTGCTTCTCCTACATCTTCTTCTAGTTTTTCACTCTTTCTTGGTGATATTGACATTTCAAAATCGGTAGGTATTTGATAAGGTTCTTTTTTATCGAGTTTTTCGCTCTCAGATTCAGATTCAAGTTTTTCACTGAGCGCGCTTGGGGATACAGATGTGTGTTCAGAAAGTGCTTTTTCTTCGATGTTATTACTTTCGCTCGTTAATCGTGATTTCTCAGAATCTATTGGATCAAATGACTTTTCAGTCAAAACATTTGGTGATATCGAACATTCAGAAGATGCTTTTTCTTTAATGTTTTCACTTTCACTTGGTGATGTTGCAGTTTCTTCAAAATCTTTGGGCGTGAGTAATTTTTCGCTGGGTTCACTCGTAAGGGCTACCGAAGTTACTTTTTCAGCATCTTTCGAAGTAAGTGATTTTTCGTAATCATGTGGTATTTCCCCGAGAGCACTTGAGGGTACCGAATGTTCGAACAATTTTTTCTCGATAGATTCATTATTCTCACATACCAGTTTTTCTTTTTCTGGAATTTTATCAGTTTCCTCGTGTACGATACCAGATAATCCTACATGCGTAGAAATGTCCGTTTCCATTCCACTTTCTGTTGAAATAATTTCACGACTTATCTTCTCGTCTTGAAGCGCATCCTGTGAAATTTCCTGGCTTTGGCTGGGTACCGATGTTTTATCCGTAAGTTCTTTTGTTAATGTTTCAGAAATATCTTCGAAAGATTTAGTTTGTTCTGACATTTTCATTTCATCAACCGGAGAACTCAAAGATTTGGATTTTTGATCAGCTTCTTCTTTGTGAACAACTTCGCAAATACTTGAATGCTTTAAGTCCGTCTCATCATCGAGAAGACTTGGTGATTTTTGGGGTGCAAGGCCTCTCATAGTCTCAGAATCTTCGTGCGTTGTCTTGTCGGCTACAAAGGAAGCCCTTTTTATGTCTGTAATGGAAGTGCTTTCGATATTTTCTTTGGCTGAATTGATGGACGGCTCGGTTTCTTTGATGGGTGATCTCATTCGATCTTCCGTTGATTTTTCGCTAATAGTGCTAAGTTCTTCAGGAGTCGGAGTCGTCGTTGTCGGAACAGAACATTCTTTTGTTTTGGGTAATGAGTTTTCCGAAAGTAGAACGTCGTTCGACACTTCTCTATCGATGAGCATGAGATTGTCACTTTGTTCTTCCGGTGACGAATCCCGAGATTTCTTTGTATCTTCAATGACTTCTGTATCCTTTGATTTTAACAAGTCCATTTTGGTGTCTAGACTATCTTCAAGATCATGTGAATCTCGGGTTCCACATGGCGATTTGTCCAGACTGTCCTCTGGCGTTATTTTGTCCACGTCTTTCGTCATCGACTTATCAGATATGCTGTCTTTTTCTACCGGGCTGCTTTCGCTGGAGTGCATAAATTCTTTGTCACTAAGTCGCAAAGAATCCTGTTCTGGAGTCGTCTTTATTGGTGATGGACTTTTTAGTGAATCCTCTGGAGTGAAAATTATACTTCCGGTTGGGCAGACTTCAACTTCCTGGCCACCGTCCTCGCTGCTCGCAGTCACAACCATTCGGCGGACGGTGCTCGTTCCAGAACTTATAACATCTTCATTTCTCAGCAATGAATCAACCATTTCTTCCTCTGTTGGCGATTTTAGGGCTACCGTTTCGACACTCATTTCACTTGGAGACTTTTGTGTTGTTTCCACTTTTGCTTCTTCCTCTGTCAATTCTTTTGATATTCTATCTGGTTTCATCAGAACAGGTTTTACCGAAGATTTCTCTTCGTCCTCCGGAGACTCTCTCTTTTTTTCAATTTTTTCGTTATCTATAATAGCAATATCTTTTTCTTTTTTTAATTCCTCTTTATCTTCCTTTTCGTCATCCCATGTTTCTACAATAGCCTCTTTCTCTTTTTTTGACTTTTTATCTTCCCCTATATCCGCTGATGATATTGTACATTCGGTAACTTTATTCATTTTTTCTTGAGCCTCAACTAGATACTTTTCCGCCGTATCAGCGATTTCACTTTCGACGGTTTTCTCCTTAGCCTCGACAACTTCACTCGCGGCATCTTCACCAACGTCCTCCTCAATCTGGTCAGAAGTGATTGGAGAACCGATTTTGTATTCTTGCTCAACCGCTTCGAAGTCGTCGAGCGCTGGTGAGATTACTGGTTGAATCACCTCTTTCGACGAAATGCTTACAAACCCATCGACTAATTCTTCTTCGTCTTCTTTTTCTCTTTTTTCTTGTTCTGTTTCCTCTACTATCTCTTCCTCGGTTTCAACTACGGTTAATAATTCTTTCAATTCAGTTTCAGTTATATCTAGCAGCACATCACGTGCGATTTTTCTTCTCACGATGATTTCTTCTACAATCTGTATAAGAATGCGCCGAGAAATTTTATATCGAACACAAATGTCTTCAAATATATACGGCGTTATTCTCTTTTGTTTCGTCAAATATTCCTCAACAATATTATTTTCAATAACTGATTTATCGAGATCCTGAGTGAAACTAACCTGATCCACAGTTTGAAGTTCCGACAACTCATTCTCCGAAATTTCTAGAATAGAAGCTCGTGGTAATTCCTTTTCTCTTGCCACGTCTTCAATTATTTCTATAATCACACGTTTTGGTACTTTGTATTGTGTGCAAATGTCGATAACCGTTTGCGTGGTCATTTTCTTATTTTTCACCAAGAAATTTTCGATAATGTATGTGTAAACATCATGTCGTTTATCTGGAGTTACAAAATCAGCAACGATTGCTTCCGCTTTTTCTGCTATCTTGCTGTCGACAATCGCTGCATCATCCTTTTCTGTTGCAAGAAGCTCTGACAGCTCTTTTTCTGAAATATCAAAAATCAATGAGCGCGGAATGTTCTGTTCAACAATTATTTTCTCAATAATATGAACAAAGATGCTTCTTGACACGAGTTTTGTGGTACATATATCGTCAATCAGCTGTGGAGTTATTCTCTTATTTTTTGTTATCAACTCGTCCACGATATACTTTTTAATCTCGTCGTATTTTTCACTGGTTGGTGAGATAATGACGTCACGAGTATCTTCTTTATGATGATCAATATCTGTCAATACACTTCGATCTGTGACAATACTTTCGAGCGGAACTCCTCGTTTCTTGGCAAGCTCATCAATAATAATGATTAAACTTTCTCGACGAATTTTTCGAATGACAATTATGTAATTTATTATTTCCAGACTTATTTTAATGTTCTTCGAGAATACAAGTATTTCAATCATTTTTTCGAGAGATTCGGTCGTTTGGAGAACTTGCTGAATTTCTGGGGACAGAGTATAATCCGTGAGGACGGTTAATTCATCATTTGGGGTGTATTTCGGCGAACTTGGTGAGAGATCTGGAGTCACTGTGACTACTTCAGCCGTAACTGGAGATACCTTTCGATCTATTGTAATCGGTGATTCTTTTATTTCATTCAAATCGGTCAGCGGCTCTTCAATAATTTCTTTGACGCAGATCGCTTCCGTCCCTGCTTTCATTACATCAATTTTTTCGGAAATAAGTTCCGGAGACCCAACTTTATCACAGATAACAGTCGGCTCGTCCTTCATCAAATCCGCACATATTTCCATCGCTCGAGCATGGCCATCGTGCTCTGCCTGTTTTGTCGGAGAAGTGGCAACCTTCTCTGTGACAGACTTACTCGTCTTTGAGCAAACTTCATCTCGAGGTTTATCATCGGTTATCTTACTAGGACTCGCTTTTTCTACTTGTTCAATATCTGTCAGTATTTCATCTCTTAATTTTTTTTCAACTTCTACTTGAGTAATGTTTAATTTCTCTGACTCAACGTCGATGACGTCAACTTGTTTTTCGAACCATTTTTCGTGAGACAGAAAGTCATCTTCTTTGAGGACCTCCGCTACTTTCTTAACGATTTCAACGACGTCCTTGGGTTTCTCTTCGATTAAGATTCCAGCGGATCCAGCAAGGACCTCGCCAACATCGCGCACTGCTTCTTTAAAGTCTCTCGCTACCGTTGAAGTTTCTGGAATATTATCAACATCGGCATCAACTTTATCACCGTCGTCATCAATTTTATCACCATCGTCATCAGCTTTATCACCATCGTCAGCAACTTTATCACCATCATCATCAACTTTATCACCATCGTCATCAACTTTATTATCATCCTTCTCGTCCTTCTGACTCTCGTCGGCAATGACAAAGTTCGTAACTTTTTTCTCATCCTCTGTGAAATCATCTTGAGGTTCCATATCTTCCAATTTCTCAATAACTCCGAATAGGGTATCTTTGACGGTATCCTTCGAGATAGCTTTCAATTGAGTGCGAACCATTTCCTGCTGCTCCTCCTTCTCCTCTGCCACTTCCTCGGTGATCTTCTCTTCCAATGACTCGAGTGAATCGTGAAGACTGTCCTTTACTGTTTTAAACTTTTTCGAAGCTTCCTCCAGCAGAGCTTCAACGTCATCCTCAAGTTCTTTTTCGGTCGTTTTATCGGTTTTTTCGATAAATACTTCTTTTGTTTGCTGTTTTGGCTGGTCAATTTTCATTTCTTCTGTTGCTTCCGGTACTTTTATTGCAGCGGTTTCGGACCCCTTCGGTGTTGTGTGCGTTTTAAGCAAACTCTCATTATCACAGGTGGTGACTTCGTTAGGTATGCTTTTCCTTTCAAAAATCATAGGTTCAGGCTTAGTTTCCTTAGGTGATCCCGATTTCGAAGACGATCTTTCGTCGACGTCTTTCTCGGAATCCCGTCGTGATTTTCCTGTGAGTTTGTCTATGCCTTTCTCGAATTTATCAGCTACTTTACCGAAGAAGCTGAAGACGCTTTTCTGATCTTTGGTCGTCGATGGAATCTCCTCCTTGCTTATCTCCGATTCATGAGCTTTCTCTTCTTTCGCTTTATTTTCAAAAGTCTCAACCCGGTATAAGTTCGGATCAACTTCCTCGTGAACTGGCAGATCGGCAACCTCATCTGGCGTTTTGACGATTTCACGGGGAACCCCGTGAATGGCAGGTCCGACCGGAAATGGTTTTGCTTCTGATACTTGCCGCGAAGGCAGAGTTTCCTGCTTCTGAACCCTAGGAGGCTCAATGGTTCTATCCGCTTTCTTTTCCGGATGAGAAGCATCGTCATTTATTACTTCTTTAATTTCTTTTATCTCGTCCAGAGTTATTCTTTCGTCCTCAGGCAATGTCGGTGCGGTTGTTGTCGCTCCAGACTCTATTGTTGAAATTCTCTCATGAGACTCCTCAAATTTCTCTAGTTGAGCCTGTTTTTGGTCGATCTCTGGTTTCAAATCGGTATCTGTCATTTTCTTTTCCGAAGAGTCAAGCTTGTCAGGACTCAGACTAGAAGCATCCTTCGTTATCTCCTCGCTATCCTTTTTACCCGAATCGTCTTTTTCCTCTCCAATGGCTTTCTGAACGCCACTATCTGTCCCAGAAATAATTACTCTCGTTATAGGTTCCTCCATAGGCTTCTCCTCGAGTTTTTTTCCGTCATCATTTTCATTTTCCTCTTCCTTGTTCTCGTCCTGCTTCTCTTCATCCTTCAACATCGCTTGAGCTAATTGTTTCTCCGGGATATCGACTTTTTCTTTTTCAGAAATTTCCTCCTCTTCTTCTTCATTTTCTTCTTCGACTACTTCCTCATTTTCTTCTTCGACTGCTTCATCTTCCTCCTCATCCTCCTCTTCGTCCTCCTCCTCCTCATCTTCTTCTCCTTGTTTATCCCCTTCGGTGATGTCAGCGGTACTAAGGACAGTACTCTCCTTCAGAAAACCTTGTTCATCTTTCTTATTACTAATCTCAGTGAACTGAGGAATGTCCTCTTTCTCATCAACCTCGGTGCACATCTGCACCGAATCATCGATATAAATCTCTTCCTTCTCGATAATCAAGTACTCATCCTCTTCGGTGAGTTGTTCGTGACTCGTCTTTCGGGATGTTTCCTTATTTTTGGGAAGTTCCTCGATGTCCGCGGTTACATCATCCTCCGTCATGTCGTCCTCTCTCTTGTCGGTTGCTTCAGCTGTTACTTCATCATCACCATCGAGGTGTTCCTGATTGTCTCTCCTAACGCCTTCGATTCTTTCGGCCTTTTGGAGTACTGCCTCGATTTCCTCAACAACCTCACGTTCTTCTTTCAAGTCCGCAAGAACCTTGCTCTCTATCGAGTCTAGGGACATATCTTCGGACTTATTCTCCGCTAAGCATTTGTCTGCGAGCTTCGCCATGGAGTCGATTTCGATTCCGGAGGGTGTTGATACGGTCGATGAGTCCGTCGTGCCCCGGTCCCCTTTTATTTTCTTGACAATGATACCATCTTTGTCAGATTTAACGGAGGCTGTTGGCGTGCTGCGCGTTGATTTAGTTGGGCTTATGGGTGTTCGCCCTTTTATCGGACTTGTTGGTTTTGGTCGACGAGTAACAGACTTCAGAGCTGACGTTTTCGACTTTGCCGAAAGTTTTTCCATGGTCTGGGTCGGTAATGCTGATGCCGCTGATGCCATTTCTATGTTTTTCTGCTCAACAACTTTTCGATTGTTTGCATCTTTAGCGCTTTTTGCAGGAACCGTTGAAACGATCGATTTTGTCGATGAGCCGAAGATTTTCTTAATAGGCCTCTGCGCTTTAGGTTGCTCGACTCTCGTCCCAACGCTAGTTCCCGTTTTCTTCGGCGTTAGTGGGGACGCCTTTGTTACCACCGGCTCTTTCTTTTCTACCTGCAGAGCCTGCTTCGAGTAAGAAGTCTTTTTATCTGCTGGAATCTTGGACACGGTTCTTGGAATGGGCTCATCCTTCCTCGCTGCAGCTACTTTCTTTTTGTGCTCGAGTCTAGCTTCCTTATTTTTTTCTTTTATCAAAGCTGCTTTCTCGTTGTCTATCTTTATTTTTTGGACTTCAAGTTTCCTCGTGTCTCCATCCTTCTCTTTGTCTTTTTCTTTCGAAAGATCTTTTTTTATTGATTCTCCCTTTGAATCTTTTAATTCTTTATCCATCACTCTCTTATTGCTTTCCGTTTCAATCTTTTTATTTTCTATCACCTTCTTCGTCTTTACGTCTATTTTTGCGGTCTGAGGGGTTTTTGAAGGCTGCTGAATAACCGGTGTTCCGATCTGGGAAGTTATACTTTTCTCTTTGACATCTTTTTTTAGAGCCTCCGAAGCTCTCTTCTCTTCACTAGGTGTCATTTTTTGCTTTATCGTACTTCTGTCCTTTAAAGTTAATAGCGAAGCCGAGGGAGAAAGGCGCTTTGCCGTACACACTGGATGTTTCAAAAATTCTAGGTGCTTCAACCTGTCGATTCCTTCGAATATTTTATGTTGGGGCGTACTCCCTGGAAAAAGTATTCTTGTTATCGTATCCTCCGGATTAGCCGGCTGCCATACAAGAAGCGCGCAGATCGAGGTCATGTTCTGAATTGGAAATGATAAATTATTCGAGTCTCTCTTTCCAAAACCTGAAAAGAGCTTCGAGTCGGAGGCATGCCATTTTGCGAGAAATTCTCGAACCTCCCGACTGTCCTTGTTCGGGCTAAGAACATACATATCCAGAGTCCCGTGTCCAACTTTATGGTACAGATTTATCGGGCTTGGATCTCTGTAGCACGGGTGTGCTTTTAAATTTATATGTCTCAGATCGACCATCATTTCATGTCCAATGTCTGTCAGATTCAGGATCAGCGGATCAAGATCTTTATCACCATCCGGCGAGTTTAGGTGTCTTCTTTCCTGTATATGCAACAATGACATATTTCTCTTTTAACATTTGTTTATATATATATATTATTTTATAATTCAAATTATTAAGGCCCAAAATTCAAATTCCGATGTTTGATAATCTCATCAATAGTAAGCATATATTTATTTCACTTGATCGAAAAGTTGCAGTTTCTCAACAGTCTCTGTATTGAAATGAGCCTTTCTTATGTGAAATAAGTGCATATTTAATAACGCGTGCTTTTCTTAAGCACAAACAACGATCATTTATGGTGCAAGGTCAACATAAAATGGTGCATGACGATATGACGATTGTCATAAAATGATTGCCCGAAAGGTCACTTTGCGGTCGGACTACATATTTTTTACCCACAAAATACAACTTAGCGGAACAGAATTTTGGCATTGACACTTGATTTAAAAAAAGCAAACGATAAATTTTTGTGTCGCTTCATAGACACCATATTAAACCCAGAAATTATTTTTTAAATTATTAAACCCCAGAATATTTTTTTCTTTAAGGTTGTTATGCCGTGAGAAATCAAGAATCATATCAAAAAGATGCTTCTCAATTTATCTCATGTACAAAACTTGCCAATAAAAATTCACATCAAAAAGTTGTTGCGAATTGGCTAAAGAACATAATCGAAATAAAAGATCATCCAAGAAAAAATTTAATCGTTAAATAATTTTTAAAAATTTGGAAAAAGAAATTACGTCAGATGTTTTTAAAATACTAAAAAAATATACTTTAGTGTATAAAAATTATGAAAATTTATATACACTTCACCGAAGTTCAAATATTTATTGTTAAACATTGCAATATTTAACACGGGCTTTATCGGAAGAGTACTGAAAATAGTGATTTTCACCAATAAACATTTCGACTTCAATATGGCGAAAAGTTCTAAAATTTAACACACACGTGCATATACTGCATATGACGTCGAAGGTTTATTCAATTCTAAAAAAAAATCTGATATAAAAAATTTCACGGCAAACCACCATAACGGTCTTTTCATTTTCATCACGTTACAACATTTTATGTGAAACTGTTCCAATGCGCGACTATGCCGAGCGGCAGACTTTGAATGCGTTTTTCCAGAAACTACATTTTTCAACCTGGTTAACAGCATATCTACAAAAAAAAACTATTTATTAAATTTGCATAAATCAAGCCTCAAAATTTTCGTAAATCCAATCTCTTCGACATTAGGTTTTTTGATAAAGGGCCTCGTTATATTTTTTTAAGATGAAAATTTTAGGTAAAAATGAAAAAAAAAATTATTTTTTTTCTACTATTTTTTTAGATATCGAAAATCCCCTACATGATGCTATACAAGTGTATATTTAATTTATTCATATATTTTTTGTATTTTTACGATGAACCATATGGCTGTTTTACGGTCAACCATTCAACACAAACTTTTTCGTAGCATCCGTCTAAAAGTGACGTACACCACAAATTATTGTTAAGATTTCAATAAAAAAATTTGTAAACTATCTTCGATATGTGTATAATGAATGCCAGTGCTCGTAAAAAAAATTTTCGTTTTCCTGAACAAAATTGTGAAAAATATACCCTTCTTTCGTGAGTTTAAAGTGGTTTAGTGCTTTAAAATACGATCTTATTAAATTTAAAACTTACGATGAGATTGCAGAAAAAATGTCCAATTTGAGGATAGACATGCATTTCCCTCTTTTTTCGTAAGACACTGGACATTCCGCCAACATTACTGTTGTTTATTCTGGTCATGAGTACGGCGTCAAGGCGATCAAGATGCCTTGCAAAATCCCAGAAACAGGCTTTTCTTGCAAATCCGCCATCAACAAGCATATTAAATCCATTTATTCCAAAGAGAGCCGCATCACCCTGGCCTCCAGGAAAGATGTAAAGAGTTGGGTGGCTGAATCTGATGTTTCCCACAACATCTGAGGGCTCCATCAATTGATCCAAAGTCTGGGATACGAGATACTGTCCTATATAACTTGTGAAGTTCGATATTGCTGGTACACCGGCGGTCAAAACATCGTCTGGATTGAGACGTACGCGACAGGATCTACAATTTTATTTTTAATTTTGATTTTATTATTTCTGTCTGCTAATTTTTATTTATTATTTATTCTCATTGAAATACCGTATACAAGTCTCCTTAGAAAGACGCGAAGACGACCATTCTCCAACGCCTGCGCAATTTATGTCCACTGTCACATTGTTCTCATAAGCTCGAAGCACTCTTTGTACTTCGTGCTCACTAAAAGCATCCACAAAATCAGCTAGACTGAAGGTTCCATCCTGAAACAAATTTCTTTTTTATCATTTTGGTTTAGAAATTTATACTAAACATACCATGTTCTAGGTCTATATAATCAATTTTTGTTTCATGTGCTGTTAAAACGTTTTTTATGAAAAATTCATCAATGTACGATAAATATATTGTAATGTTTTTCTTTCGACTGGAATCCGCGGATCTGGCTCTGTCAGGATACCAGTGTGCAATGAGATAGTGGCGAACAATTCATCTCGAAAAACTTGAATTTCAATAAAATTTAGTGTAGATCAATTGCCTCGCAGGAATCACCGATCAAAGACTATTTTTGAAATAATGAAAGCATCAAACGTGAATTCGCGCTTTATGAGCGGAATTTAAATTAATTTTGAAATACTTTATAATAATTGATGAAAAATTAAGAACCAGCGATACAATACGAACTACATCGTACACGCAAGAAATTTGTTTTGATCGAGCATTTACATTATTAAATGAATTTTAATTTTCCGAGCATCTCAGATTTTTTCTATTATTTACAATATAATTCGTTAATTGAGCTCATGGCTCTGATTCGATATAATAAAAACATTATACAGCGAGTAATTTTTTACCTCGCATAATTTCTTTGTATTACCATAATTAGATTAAGTGAACTTAATTGTTCTGATTCGATATAATAACCAAGAAAATTATTTTGTGATCTAATTTGTTCCGATAAAAGAATTATGAATCCCTGGGATTTATCCTGCCTTGTTTCATTTGTCTGTATTTAGTTATGCTTGCGATTGAATTTGGGGAGGGATGCCGGGGATGGAAAATAATTACGCACGGAGATTTTCAAACAATTCGAATCTTTAATTATTTTTTTTCCAAAAAGTGGGATGCCTTCCAATGCATTCGAAAACTGACGTTCTCCATAACTCTTTGTGCAGCAGTTATTTTTACAAATGAAAATATATTTCTCAAGAGTCGTACTCTTGTTTCGCGGTTCGATACAATCGTACATTTTCGCTGGTTCTGAGCAAACGGCTCAACCGCCAGGAGATCGTGCACACGCGGTCGTTATAAATCCTGTGAATTGTTAATGGGATTTTCGGTAAAATTCAGACAATGGAAATTTACTCATTTTTGTATGAGAAAACTCGTACTGGGACTTTTACTAATTTTTTCATGAAGAATGCGAATTCGCACGGAGACTTTACCATTTCATGGTACTAAGGCACTCACGGACACGAAAAATAAAATGCACTCTAATATGACAATTTTCTGTACATTACCGTATTCTAAAGGGGAAGGGCTGAGTGGACCTGGGGGGAGGGGGACAGGGCTACCACTGGTCCGGATCTAACACGTGCGCGGAGAAAATTTTATCGTAAAAATTACTATAATTTTTCGTAACGTGGGACCATGTCACCATAAACAGTACTGATTGACATAGTCAACTGGAAAAAGTACGAAAATCTTGTTAATTTTTCAGTTGACTATAATAAATTTCCTAACGTATTATAAATAGATTTGAAAAACTGAAGAGAGTATTTTTTTCATAATTTTTCGAACGAAACATGGTAAAGTTTCTAAAGTAACACGCCAATTCGTATACCTTATCATGCATAGGTATGGCAACCTGTAGAGAGTATAATTTTTTTCGGAATTTTTCGTGAGGAACATAGTAATTTTAGCTACGTTATAAATTTCACAAGGAAACATCATAAAATTTTCTCGAATGACCATGGACCATGGACCATGGATAAATTCGTGACAAAATAAATTCTGAATTCTAACCTGCTTGTATTACTTATCGCTCAGTTCTCGCAGAGGAAAGATCTCAGAAGGATAAGTAACTCCGATTATCGATAATTATTTAATAATTTTATAGCTGTATAAGGCCAAATTACGTGAAGTTTTTCTTTACATTTTTACAGTTTTTAATACTATAATTCGATTATATACTATTATAAAATATACGTATTAAAAATATTCGTACAGGAATTATAAAAAAAAAATTTATTTTATCGTAATTAAAAATGTATTCCAACGATTTCTCCGAGCCCGGACACAGTACAACACTGTGTTCTGTGTTGTACAGAGGTCCGGGAGTAGTAATGGAACACCCTATATATTTCCTTTTACATTAAATTTAAATTCATTTGTTTAATAATAAAAAATGACAAACCTGTAAGATCCAGGAACCATTACCACTGAAAGTATATCCAGCATGAATAATGTGTCGATGCTTCGTAAAGCTCGCAAGAAGATTTCTCATACATTGTAAAAGAGTATTTGTTTGAGGATGTATCAGAACTTCGGTGACAAGATTTTCAGTCGCGTACTGTATTAGACGTTCACCTGAAAAAGTTTTATCAGAAATAAGATATTTTTTTCATAAAAATAGAATGTTTCGAATATTTACCATTTCTAGCTTCTTCGCCTTCCGGTGCCTGCACTACGAGAGCCTGCAATTCCGTTTCTAAATCTACATGGCAACTGTCCTTGTCCCACGAGAGAAAGCCTGTAATTAATTTAAAGAATAATTTAGAGAATGCGAAATTCTAGCACTAGGGAAATAGGAGTCAGGGATGGCTTAGAATAAGACAGTGAAATAAATTTCTATATGATGCCACCAATTTAAATAAGTAGCTAAATGCTGGCTGCTGATCTGAAAAGGCCGTAAAATTGTGTATCGGCATCTAAGGAGATGGTTCATTCACATTTAAGGGCATGTACCTCGTGGCATATGCAAGGGACTGTTAGTATTCAAGTGGTGTATCATTAATTAGTTAATTATGTAATACTGAAATTTTCATGACTAGTGTGTTGGATATTTAACGTGTTTAACATTAAATATAATTGATTAATCTAATCCATCTTAGATTATTCAGGATTTTTTCATGAAAACATTCAAGTATTTTTAAAATTATGCATGAATTACTGCATTTGATAGTAAAAAAAAGTAAAAAGTATAATTGGGATCATACAGTAACGAATGATTTATAAAGATCTGTTTTTAGACTACAAGTTTATATCAGTTTATTAAAAAATAGACAAATAATAATAATCGAAAGTTATGTAAAGAGGTCATATTCCCGCGTTTCCCGATCAAATACTTGGGCTTTGAAAAGAGTGAGGGATTATCGGCGACTCCTCGGCCCACCTACGCAGGGGTGGAGCAAGATATTATAATTTTGCCATTGTATATCGCCTTTTTGATATTTTACGCTGCGGCCATGGTAGTAAAGGCTCGCTCTCCTCCAGCCGGTGGCGACACTATTTGCTCGTGGTGACGACGTGAACTCTCTCGGCGAGTTCGTAACTCGTTTCCCCTCTCGCATCTCTCTCTCTCTCTCTCTCTCTCTATTTTATTTTATTTCTATTTTATAATTCTTTAATTTACTTTTAAGTTTTTCTTAAGGTTATATTATATTATTTTGTTATACTATTGTAACATTTATACACTCATGTTTGTCTACGGCAACTGCCAAGACATAATACATTTTTCATTCATTCATTCATTCATTCTCTCAATCCCGGCTGAATATTACATAAAAAATTGGCAAATTCGCCCCAGGACCCCGTCTCTTGTCACTTACTGAATACGATTTTTACAGTTAAACAACTTTATGAAGGAGGCGTTTCCACGCCCAACATATATATCCTAACTAATATTATAAATGTGAAAGTAAGTTTGTTTGATTATTACTCGATAACGCAAAAACTTTTGCAAGGATTTGAATGAAATTTGTCATAGAGACAGTTTTCAACGTCGATTTGAACATAGGCTACTTTATTTTAACT